>JZKD02S0752433.1:99783-117425 GCA_000966675.3 Picea glauca
AATCATCTTGTACTTGAACATTTAAGTGGGGTAAAAGGAGGTTTCCCCCTCGAAGAGGCTTATTATCTGAAATTATCTCTTTTTCAAGGCGTTGAGTACTTTTTCTGAGGGTTTTTCTATGCTATATTGATATTTGGTTCTTAACATTATACTTCTCACTCTCTTCTTGGGAAAATAATCTCTTAGATAAATCACCACTTACATTTTCGTGATCGATCCCTTTCCCTCGGGACCACTGGAACATCTGCAGAGTTTATCCCTCCTCTATTGCTCTCTCCAACTACACCTCCTTTTTTGACTACTCCACAACCCTCCCACGAGCAAGTTGAAGCTCAGACTACCATCGAGACTGCTCCTTCCATACCACTAATTCCTACTCGTTCTCGCCCACAATCAGGACTACTCCCAGTAGTGCGAGAACAACCATCCACATTACATACAACCCTCCCTTTTACAACCGAAGGCTTTGATGTCTACCACATTGAACATAAGGATTTTTTTCGTTTACCCGGTCTTAGTGATCTTGATCTTAGAGACAACACACTTGGTGTTGTTATAAATTCTTTAATCCCTACATTTAAATAAGTTACTAACTCCATACCCTTGCCTACCTATTTGGGCAATACATTACACAGTTCAACAGACTTAGACATAGGCTTGGAAGCATATGAAACCAGGTTAAGTTTTTCAGATAAATAATACACTTGGACTAGAGGGCATGGCTATGAACATTCACCTATCAAAACTCGCAGGAGGGATCTTCTTCAACAAGTTATGCGGCTACTACACAATCTCTTACTGATATTGGGGTGCTTAGAGGCATGAAATCCCTAGCAAGAGAAAATCCATGATATTTCTATCCCTCAACATCTGAGGAGTAGGGGGACTCCTAAAAGCCGCTTCCTTCAGAAGACTACTTACTCTCTCTTCTCCAAACATCATTTTTCTTCAGGAAAACTTGGTTGACAACAAAAAGGATAGACTATTTTTAAACCACTTTCTCTCCAATTGGCATATCTATATAGTTAGCTCAATTGGGAACTCTGGGGGAATGGTTGTGGCTTGGAACCCCACAAAATTTGATCTTTCTTCGTTTCTTTGTTGTGGGGGTATGTTGCTATCTGGTATATGCCTTTTCAATAACAAAAGGATTCATTTTCTCAACATCTATGGACCATGCACCGATAGGCAAACCTTCTGGAATAAGGTAGAATCTCGAGGCCTCCTTGACCTCAAAAACTTGATAATAACGAGTGATCTGAATCTCACTACCTTTGTCAGATAAATTTGGGGGGACTCTGCTACATAGGAAACCTTGGCAGATTACTTTGTTACTTTGTTCTCATCGCACAACCTGGTGGATTATGCTCCAGTCATCTTAGCTCCTACTTGGCGTAATGGTAGACTGGGATCATATTCAATCTCCAAAAGATTGGATCATTTTCTCATATCGGATCAACTAATCACAATGGATGGTAGAATCTGCACCTGGGTGGATTCCTCTTTCCTTTCATACCATGCACTGATTTACTTACATCTAGACTCTTTATTTCATAAGATTACACACCCCTTTAAATTTAATTCGGGTTGGCTTCTAGAATCAGAATTCACCTCTATAGTTTCTGATGTTTGGAAAGATTCTCTTTACCTTGATGAGACCTGTATTCAACATCAACTCATTTGGAAACTCAAGTGAATCAAAGCTCGCACAAAAGCCTGGGCTGACACTCACAAAAAACACATTTCAAAAAGATTATTACAGCTGGAATCTGAACTACAACTACTACAACAAACAAATGATCAGGCTTGACTATTTGGAAACAACAGCTTAGACATTACAACACTTAAAATTGAAAGGAACCAACTCCTCCTCAAAGAATAAGCCACATGGAGACAACGTTGCAGATCCATCTAGATTAAAAATGGTGATCTCAACACAATTTTTTTTTAGAATTTCGCTAGCTCCTGCAGAAGTAAAAAACATATTTGGGAGATTGCAGATGCATAATGTAATCTATCCAGAGGACAAAAAGCAATAAAATTAGCTTCTGTTCGATATTACAAACCTTTCTTTGAGGCAAAACTGGTTGAGAATTTACATACCACAGTCATAGTGGCTAGAATCTTCCCTCATTCAGTAACTATAGAGGATTATCATGCTCTTGACAACCCTTTCTCTCTCCTAGAGATTTTAGTTGCTTTAAAATCCTTTTCTAAGGACAAAAGTCCAGGCCCTGATGACTGGACTGTAGAATTCTACCTCCATTTTTTTGACTTGTGGGCCCAGATCTGTTGAAACTTGTGGAGGACACCAAACTCAAAGGGAAGGTGATTGGCTCTCTGAATTTGAATTTTCTTACCCTCATCCCCAAATATGCCAATCTTACTACTTTTTCTGATTTTAGGCCAATTTCACTCTACAACCTTTGCTATAAACTCATCTCTAAAATCATTGCGAACCAGATCAAGCCAATTCTCTCTCATTTCCTTTCACTTGAACAACTGGGGTTTCTAAAAGGTCACCAAATTCTAGATGCTATTGGCATTGCCCAGGAGTGCTTACATAGCATAAAATCTAAAAATTCCAATGCGCTCATCCTCAAACTAGACCTTAAGAAGGCCTTTGATTGCATTGACTGGGACTTCCTTAGACTGATCCTTACTCATACAGGTTTTAGTCACTCTATGATTAAGTGGATCATGAGCTGTGTGGTTAGCCCAAACCTCACCATATAGATCAATGTGGATTCCTCCTCCTTCTTTCGTAGTGGCAGAGGTTAGAGGTCTGAGACAAGGCTACCCCCTCTCACCTCTGCTCTTCATTTTGGCCATGGAAGCCCTGCGTCTCCTACTAAAATCTGGATAAGCAGAGGGAAATATCACATGCATTAAGGTGTCCAGAACTATCAAGATTATCCATCTATTATTCGCTGATGATGTTCTCATTATGACCAATGACTCTTTACAAAAATGGATAGATATTAAAGAGATCCTCTCAACTTTCTGTTGTGCCTCAGGTTTGTTGATCAACTGGGATAAATCAACTTTTCACTACGCCAATCTGCACCAACAAGCTTTGAAACATCTAAAAGGTATCTTCCCTCACTCTTTTACGCATATTTCAACTAGTCTCAAGTATATGGGGTATTTTTTAAAAGCATATTCCTATAAGTCGACAGACTGGAATTGGCTCATTGCTAAATTTGAAAAAACAATTGGACACTAGTGCACAAAGTGGCTTTCTCTTGGCGGTCGATTCACTCTCATTAAATCTATCCTAGAAAGGCACCCTATGTACTGGATGGCTCTTGCAACCATACCTTATTCGGTTATCACAAAGCTCCACCATTTGACCTATAATTTTCTCTGGTCGGTTTTCTCAGACCATACTCGACAACATCTCTATAATTGGGAATAATTGGCCAAACCCAAACACAAAGGTGGATGGGGTCTTTGTAATACTTATCATTTCAACAAAGAACTTGTTTCCAACTCCCTCTGGTGCATGTCAAACACTCCTGACATTTGACACTCTATTATAAAGGATAAATACCTATCTCAACATTCAGTCTCCAACTAGATTTTAACCGACACAGTCTCCACCAGAGAAACCTCCTTTTTTTGGAAAACACTCATAAAATCAAAATCCAGGATCATGCATGGGCTTGTTTGGCAACCAGGCTCGGGCCACTCAATCATGATTGGCCGCAACCATATCCTAGGATTGGGCGCAAAAACCACTCTTTCACCTCAGCTAATTAACCAAATACATAACATAAATTTGTGGTATCTTTACCAGGATAGGGATCAAACCTACTCAAACTCTCTTCCAAACCGATGGATATCCAACTACACGCTCAGTCTCAACGCAGAGGACACTACACACTGGAACTCTTTCTGCTCGACCTTATCCCATTCAAGCATCCACCTAAACGATCAGGATGACCAACTCAAGTGGTCCAGGGATGATCTTTTGGGCATTTTAACTGTCCAAAATGTTTACACTGAGATCACTCACACTATTTGGAATGCAAAAATTCAAGGCTGGAGAAAAAAAATTTGGTACTGGCTCCTTCCTACAAAGGTCAAAATCTTCACTTGGCTTATAACTGCCAATAAATTAAACGCCTGGGATATATTGCAAAAAAAGGGCTGGACTGGACCTAATACCTGTCACCTCTACTACAACGATGTTGAATCAATGAATCATCTTTTCATCAAGTGTTCATACTCCAGATTGGTTTGGGGAAAAATCACCTCAGTGCTAGATCTAAAAACATCTTGGGATGGGCCAACACTCCCTTACTGCTTCGAATATTGGACCCATAGGGAGCACAAATCAAAGCAACTGTCCTCACTGGTCTGTTGGTCCATATGGTTTGACATAAATATTTTTTTTTTTTAAATAAGACTCCTTCTACAACTACAACAACATATAAATCACTTGGCCTTTTTAATATCTGGAATGACATACATCCACTTAAGAAAATATCATTGAACACAAAGAGGACAACTATTTTAGAGGATACTACAATTGGATGGTTCGATGGAGTAGCATCAACAAATGCCACCTAGAGCGGTGCTGGAGGGATAATCAAATTTACAAATAAATCATTCATTTGCTGGACTTTTAATTGTGGCCCGGGTACCAACACCAAAGATGAATTAGAGAGCACCTGGGCCACTCTCTTCCTAGCCTCTAGACATCATATAGAATCACTTCAGATAATTAGGGACTCAAAAATCATTATTGAGTGGCTGAACAACAGGGGTGATCTTAAAGCCATTTCCCTCCTGGCATGGAAGGACAAAATCAGACTACTACTTCCCTCTTTCAAAAAAACTCTGCTTCAATCACATTTACCATGAACACAACAAACCTGCAGACAAACTATCCAAGGAAAATCTACAAAAAAAGAGGGAATTTTAACTTACAATCTCTGGCTAGATGGCCATAAGGGCCCTCCACATCTCCTATCTATATTTTAAGAACTTCTCTACTCTTCTTAGCAGTCTTTCTTGTTATGATTTATTACAGGCTACTCCAGATCTTCGTTTTATTTTCCATATATTTCACATATTTTGAAGAACTTTGTCTGCTAGATATGGCATAAATAATTTATTTCTAGACCTTTCTCATTGCGTGATATTTATCCATTTGCTGGTCGAGAGACCACTATTGGCGAAAGCATCATCAGACAAAGATTTGTATACTCAACAATGTTTTCTAATTTCTCTGTCCAGAGAACACATTATATTTTTAATATAATCAAGAATTTTTCCCATTGGAAAAAAAATCTTTTTGATGAAGTCAAAGAATAAGACACTTTTGGTTTTTGTAATGAATCTGAAATCAAAAGTGTCAGGATTTGTAATAAACAATAACATCTACACAACTTTTATAATAATCCGAATAGGAAAAAATGAAGCATTCTTCCTATTAAAGTTGCATAATATAGATATTGTAGTAAGCTAATCATCAGATATCAAATAATCAATTTATGTGCTTGATAACATTAAAAAAACAATAAAGAAATATATATGGTGAATGCATTTTTTTAAATGACAAGATCTCTACAAAACATTTTCTTGTGAGACTAGTCAATACATACAAATGTCTAAGGAAATATTACCACTTATTACATTTGGTTGTATATCATCATCATTGTAATGTACCCATGATCTAGATTATATTGAGAATGAAATGGAATGCACACAGAAATATAGAGAGTAAAATAATAAAATGAAACCCAACTTCTATTAATGAATAAAATAGTAGAGTATTGTAGAACACAAACTGGCTAGAATGGTGGTAACTTATCTCTGGAAAAAAAAAATATGTCGACTATGCTCATTCTCAAAAATATGATTACAAAGAGATCGAAAATGTATTTTTATCATGAAGTCTAAAAAACAAAGAGGCAAAAACCCTAAACATCATAATACTAACCCTAGAAAATGAAATACCAAAAGTATTGTGGACCTTGAGCTGGTTAGTTGATACGTCAACTTCACAGGGGAATAGATTTTGCATATGATCTCCATTTGGGGCACATGATATCTCATCGGAAAGAATTATATGAGGATTAAAATTTTTGAATCAGGCTACGGTATGTCGATGTCAAACACTAGCCCCCCAAATGTCCAAAAAACATTGTTTGGGGCCTCAAAATGGCCCTGGAAGTTTGGGACATGAAAAACCATAGAAAAACTTGCAAGAATATAAAGAACTATTGAGTTAGTGGAAGAGGTGGGTGGCCACCGATATCCACCTGGATCAACCCAACCTACTAAAAACCAAATTTAAAAATTCCTTAACACATATAAAATAAACCAAGGGAATCATGCCCATAATTTCTCATGCATCTAACAACAATTCTAAAATTCATGAATGAAAATTGACCAAGAAAACACTCAACATTCAATAAACATTTTTACACAACATAATTAAACATAGAAAACATAACATAAAACTTATCTTTTAAAGGAAGAACCAACTTGCCGCATATAAGGGGATATTCCTCCTAGCCATATGCTTGTTGTTCCTTTTTTCTCACAACAAGCCACCTTCGAGCTGAGGCTATGAATCCACAAGGAGGTTTGGCTCTCTCAGTTGTCTAGTCTCCACACCCAACAACCCAAAACCCCTATTTCCCCTCAACCTGCACAAACCAAGGAATGGGATCCCCCTTCTCTACCATGTAGTCCCTTGAGCCTTCCCACTTCCCTCTAGGGATCTAGTGCACACAGTTGGCCAAGAAATATCTTAGGTGGTGATCCATTAACGAGGGAATTATAGCCCACTTGCTTCACCGACATAGATCCTTGCAAAATTTAAATTCTCTTGTCTATATCTCAACTATGTTCTCTATATAACGCCTACTAGGATTGATTGATTGGATCCCTTATCTATGTAACTTGCATATACTAACAAATGGACAATGTGATTACAATTTATGTCTTATTATCCAATATGCCAATCATGGTTGATTTCTAGCCTCTATGCTCAGTGTGTTGTGAAATTTCAAGACCACTATCCATCATAATCTCCCATGGCACATATATAGAAGCATGTAATAACTTTTAGAATACCGAAGTCCTTCATATTTGGACCAATAATACAATTCAATGCTTGATATTTTACATGGTTTACTAAAATTCATGAATTGCCTAATTTTCTTGCAAGCACTAAGTCTTACCGATTCATTTGGTTTATATCCATTTCAGATCACAACTCCCCATTGAGAGGATTTTTGGTCTCGAAAAACTCAAGGAAACCAATATGTATCAATGTACTTTTATCTTCTCCTATGGAATTCGTATTTGACTCTAGATCTTGGAAACAACTCTAAATTTGGATCTAGTCCCTGTATATGGCTCTTTCTCTAGTTCTAGCTTACTTGTTCCCATAACATAAATTTTCTCATTGAATCTCATCTCTGAGAAATCTCCATATCCGAACTCTAGACTCAACACTCATTCTTTTTTGCTAGGTGTGTTGTGAAAGGTCAATACCATTGTCCATCATAGTCTCCCATGGTTGTTCTTATTTCTCTCTCTCTTCCATTCACTAGCACATATATTTAAGCACGCAATAAATTCAAAATCCTGAAGTCCTTCAAGATTTGTATCACTACTCCAATCTAATGCTTGATCTTTTACGTGGTTTACTAACCTTCATGAATTGTTGAATTGTCTTGAGTATTACCAATTCATTTGGTTCAAATCCATTTCAGATCAACTGGGAACTATAGGAATTTCTAGTTGTTATTATGGAGTGCTCATAGTAGCCTTCTCAAGGCTCTTGAGTCATTTACTCAACAATAAATGAATTTGCAAGCATACAACCTGACTATTGGCATAAAAATCAGCCCTCTCATGGTTGTTCTCAAACACATCATGGCTGGTGCTCTTTCTCAACACCGAGCTGCCCTGTTTCTTCCCAAAACATGCTTCTAAAAATTGTCCCAAAACCCCACTCAAATTTCCTTTTCTTCCCATGCACGCTCAACTCTCACACTTCCCAAAAAGTGGTTCTACTCATCCCATGCTATCATAAATTAGTGAGAAGACTTTTCCCACCTACCACTCTTACATCATTCAATTACTTTTTTTTATATTTCAAAGGACTTAAACATTAATATGAAACGGATTGGAATTAATAGACATAGGTAACCCCATGGACCCCCTTTAGCCCCCTCTCTTGTGGAATCATAGACCCCATTCTTATCATCCCTCTCTTATCGCAACCAACACTTTATTTTTATTATTTATTCATATTTACATTTTCACATAGCTAGACCCTTGGCCATATCAATCCACACAATATATTTGGCCCAAAACATATCGACTCACCAACCTAAATTGCATTTGCACAATTACAATTATAATTTATGGGGATTAAAACTAGGGATGTTACATCACCCCCACCCCTCGCCCCTTATTTTTTTTCACTTTCCTTAGTTCACAACACCATACAAGTGTACATACATATTACAATGCTAGGCTCTTTGGCCCTTAATCAACATATAGGCTCTCCGACCTAATATCACACAAGAAATCCAATCCAAACATATATAAATAGGAACTTTGACCCAAAAACCATATATAATGATTTCACAATTCATAATTCTTATAAAAATTCCAACCAACAATATATCATTCCCCTCAGTATGCACAATCCAAGGAAGTGTACCCCTTTCTCTATCTATAGTCCCTCAGGTTGTACCACTTCCCTCCATGTCCCCAACACAAACTGACCAGGAAGTCTTAGAGTTGCGGCTCCAGGAACTCCAACTACAAAAACTTTCACAATTTGTTGATTCCCACAATAATTCCAACCAATAGGCTCACATTCCCCTGGACATACACAACCAAAGGAAGTGTACCGCCTTGTTTTCATCATAGTTCCTTAGGATGTACTGCTTCCCTCTAGAGCTCCAACATAAGGTCAGACAATAAGTCTGAGAGTTGTGGCTTGAGGAACTCCAGTTGTGATAATGAAATCTCCAAATGTTCAAATAGTTGCAGATATGATTCTTATTCCATGCATTTGTTCTTGAGCTACCTTGCCTTCTAGTGCTCTTATTTTCAAGTACTCTCTCATGTCTTTTCTCTTCAACTGTTCCTATAAAATCCATCTATAAAATATACATGTTATAGCCATTATCATATAGAAATTAACTTATTCATAGAAGTTATCAACTCTAAAATATAAGCATGTATTCTAAATAAGTTTTCAATCATAATCCAATATTGATATGTATGGCTATCATGTGATTCACAAACAAACCAATGTGGCATTACCCATGGGAACATCTACATAATACATCCTTGCATTGATTAAAAAATACCACTTATCTATGACATGTATTCCGCCATGGTGAGTTGGAAGGTCTAGCCAATTCCTTAACACCTCATCCATGATCTTCCCTATTACTTGCTCAAGCATTTGGATACCTACCTCTTAAACCATACACAACGCTAGGAATATAATCCTTTAGTGATTTTCAGTGTCAACAAAGATGTTGTAGTCCAAACATCGATTATAAGTAGGAGGACCATTAAGCACCTATATAGCTCTATAGCGCTTCCATATCCAACCACATCATGGCTTCACACATGGCTAGATATATTGGAATCTATTTATATAATATGACTATGTCTTTTGACTACCTTGGTTATGATCTCATAACCAACATAATATACCACTAAATTCTATATAAATGCATTCAAGCATCAAATTACTTTTTTACCTTCAAGGCCCTCTTCCTTTACCACATCTAGTGGAATGTCATGCTCATAATACACATCATTCAAATATTGAATTTTGACCAAGGGAATGTTTACCTAAATTACCTTCATCATTTTATGCACCATAAGAAACCAAATGCATACATGCATGGTTGTTATCAATTTACTTGATGCATACCTAATCAACTAGTATTTCATATAATCTCATAGGCTCCCTTCACCAACCTCTTGATCAACATTCTTTCCATCCTCATTTGTCTCCATACAAATGTTTTTCAAATTCCATGACAACATTCACAATTTCAACCATGCCATGAACCTTTCTTGGATATACAAGCCATCATTAGTCACATTCAATTATTATAACATCATTATTACATATATAGCAACATATTTCTCTCAATGTACAATCATGCCATATGCATGTCCAAACATTCCCACATGCACTAATGCACATCAATATGCACCAAGCATTCACCATCAACAATCCTACTAATGTATATGAATTTTTCTTTCCTATATGTATTCTACATCATTTCTAGTGCATATATATTTCAGCTTCTTGTGCTCCACGTAGCCATCCTTGAATCCCTCTAGATTCCTACCGCCCTGTGCATTGTCATTCTACTTATCCATGCATTGTTTTTTCCTTACCTAAATATTTTTCATCCAAGTCCCACTTGGCCATATTGCAATTCCAGCCAATATGTCCTATTGGTAGTTGCCTCCACTTAGGAAATCATGCCCCAACTTTACCTTATAGGAACCTTCCAACACCTTCAAATGAAGTAGTTCATATAATTCCATATTCTAGATGTTATAGTATCCTTCAACTAGCTTGACCATTATCATTATGGCACCCCTTTCCATTATCTCCAATTGTCCATTGGATTTGCTCAATTTTTGAATGCTTCTCTTCACTTCATTGAGTGATTCCTCAGGAAGCCTTGTTCTTTTCTACTCAATACTAATTTGATCCCAATGGAATGTTCCCTTTCTCCATTGGCACTTTTTGTTTTAAGTGAATGACATTTATTATTATGTCCCTTGAATGTTTTTCACTTGTACTCTACTTCCACTACACACTCTGATAATAGAAGTGATTTTCTCACTGTGAACACCTTAAGATATAAGTTGTTGGTTCATAGATTGCAACTCTTTTTCATGAATTCCTATGCTTTCCTATAGAGATTAATCACCCATCCTATGAGTATCTTATCACCTCATGATATCCTTGTTCTATTTTGCAACAAGCTTTGCATCCATCACTGTGTTTCTACCTTCAATGCTATGGATGCTTACCTTGCCTTCTTGTGCATATTAGTGCCATTATTCACATGTTGGCTTTGTGTTTTATGTGAGAATCCATATTGATATGTCTTTCAAATTCATTAAACTATGTAGTAGCTGAATATTAATTATGATTTTCTCTTTCTGAGCCTTTATCAACCTTTCATTTCCTACTATGCAGCTCTGCACTTCCCTGTGCATCTCTTTATTGTCTCAACCAACTCTACATTATTTTCCCTACTTCCATGTACATTGGATCATGGAATTATAATTTGCAACAGAACCACACAATATTCATTTATTTCATATGATCCTCTTGTTAAAAATCCCTTGAAACAACACTCTTTTCTTGAGTGTTCCCCTACTCATCAACAATACCCTATTATTAAAAACCGAGCTCCTTTTTATTTTCCAGGGTACTACACTCCAAATCCACCTCTATATCGTTGCATAGGAACCATCATGAGTATATGGAATATTCCTTACCTGATACTCACATATGACATGCACCTCTATAATTTAGAAATATTTTTCCAAAATTGGCATTGAATGGAAAACTTTATTGAGAAATTGCATGGTTCTCAGAGTCCAATTTCCCTTTTCTCTATAGCTTTATGAAATAACTAGATTCTTCATTGGATAAATTAATCATTCTTTCATGTTTCCCTATGTATTTCCTTTCCAATGATTGTACTCATTCTTTAATCTGTTTTCCTATATAAAAGTTATGGATTTTTGAAATGAAATGTTTCACCCTTTTTGCACCCGTTTCATTGGTACAAATAATCTCGAAGGCTAACTTCTGCCACCTGTAGAAATAAATATGATGAGAACCAATAATTTTTTTATATTAGGTGTTGATATTATTCTCGATTTTGAGTACACATAAACTCTCATATTCAATACTTGATGCTACATTTAACTTCTGCATCAATCCAAATTTCTCCTCTTTACATTTCCTCCAGACTTGGAATTTTTAATAGAAAATGGTTATCTCCCAAATGGACCAAAGTTGGGAAAAAAATCCTCAAGAAAAAATTGTCGAGATTGATGAGTAGGTAAATTTTTGAGTAAACAATTTTTCTGGATTTGTGATTCGGGGTCTCTTTCCCTCCTTTGAAGATTTCAAAAATCCCTAAAAAGTGGCATGTAATAGTGTATTTTCCCTTGTTTTGACGTCTCCACTCCAAACCCTTTTGAGTTTTTCTAGAAGCCTAGTTGGGTATCTTCATGCATTATTTTTGTATTTTTTAGAAAAATTTAACCAAGTTGATTTGGGTCCCTACTATTGAGCACCAACCAAATCTTCAAAATCCACTATTTTGTATTTTTTGGAAAATTTAAATAGAAATGGCCAGTGGCCCTCACTCACACTTTTGTATCCTTCGTCACTACAGACATACAATTTAAATTTCATTTGATTCTGAGCTTTTATTCTCTTGTTATGGCCAAAACAAGTTTTTGTCTCTAGACTTCTTTTTAATATTCATCCATTTTTCTCCTTCCCTTTCCTCCTTTCTTCTCTTCTTCTCCTTTCTTTTCTTCTTCTCTTTTATTTCTCCTCTATTTATCGTGTCGATAATTGTTTTTTCCTAATACATCGATCCAATAATATATTTCTTGGCCAACATATTGCTCTAAAAATATCTTTCTCGACCGATATTCTCCTCTTTATTGCCACAAAAAAATTTCTTTGTTGGTGAGAATTGTTATTTTTCTCGCTGAGACTTCTTCCTTTATCAGAGAGATTTATTTTTTTTCTTGTCAAGACTCTTCTCTTTGTCGGTAAGAATTAAATTTTTTCTCACTGACATTATTTCCTTTATTTATGATATTTATCCTTTTTCTCACTGAGACTCTTCCCTTTATCGACGAGAATTATCATTTTTGTCGCCAATGTATCAGGACAAAATTTTTTCTTTATCAATGGATTTTTTTTATCTTTCTTGTCGACATTTTTCCTAGAAAAAATATTTTTCTCTCCGAAGTATCAAGCCATAAAATTATTTTTCTCGTCGATATGTGCCTTTTTCTCAATTTTTTCTAAGTCCTTCCTTCTATCACTCCAAAAATTTATTTTCTTAACAATGTATCACACCGAGATTTATTTTCTCCATGATAAATCAACCTCAACAATATTTTTCTTGGGAAATATTCACTGTATCATTGATGGAAAATGTTTTTCTTCACTAATGAAAAACATTTTTCTTTCCCGACGAAAAACATTTTTCTTTGTGAATGTTTCGCTAACAATTTTTTTTTTTTTTTTTCGTTTGTTAGCATTTCATTGATGAAAAATATTCTTTTATTCACCAATGTTTTGTTTACAAAAGATATTTCTCTTCGCTGAAGTTTCGCTGACAAAAAATATTTTTCTTCACTGAAATTTCACTGACTAAGAATATTTTTCCATGGATACTCCCTATTTTATCCACAAAAATATTTTTCCTCGAAACAAACATTGTGTCACGAAATTTTTTCAACTCTTAACCATTTTTATGAACTATTTGAATCATGACTATTGCAGAAACCCCCCAACTCATCCTCTTGATTTGAGTTCAACCTAGTGGATACTATAATGATCTCTTGCTTCAAATAACCTAATTACCAAATTAAGATCTAGGGGTTTCGACCCCAATTTTCTCATGTTTTGCGAAATCAATTTTCGCCCAAAACCACAATGATTGAGGATTTGTTATTTAATGGTAGACCCTTGCAAGCCTGATGTTGCAAACCTAAACTATGATATCACTTGTAATGTACCTATCCTACTAAAAAACTGATTTAAAAATTCCCTAACACATATAAAATAAACCAAGGGAAACATACCCATACTTGCTCATGCATCTAAAAACAATTCTAAAATTCATGAATTGAAATTAAATAAGAAAACACGTAGCATTTAATAAACAATTTTACACATTAGAATTAAACATAGAAAACATAACAAAAAACTTATCTTTTGATGGAAGAACCAATTGGCTGCATTCAAGGGGATATTTCTCCCAACCATAGATTTGTTGTTCCTTTTTTTCTCAACAAAAAACCACCCTCGAGCTGAGGCTTTGAATCCAAAAGGAGGTTTGGATCTCTTGATTGTCCACTATCCATAATCAATATCCCAAAACGCCTATTTCCTATCAACATGCACAACTTAAGGAATGGGATCCCCCTCTTCTACCACACAATCACTTAGGCATTCTCACATCCCTAGAGGGATTTGGTGCACACGGTTGACCAAAAAATATCTTAGTTGGGGACTCCAGAAATTCCTAGTTGTTACTTTGGAGTTCTAACAACAACCTTCTCAAGGCTCTTGAGTCATTTCCTCAAGAGGAAATGCATTTATAGGCATACAACCTAGCTCGCAGCATAAAAATCATCCTTCTTATGGTTTTTATCAAACACAACATGCATGGTGCTCTTTCCTAGCACCAAGCTCCCCTCTTGTTTCCCAAAAAATGCTTTTAAAAACTTTCCCAAAAACCCACTCAAATTTCCTTTCCTTCCTATGCAATCTTGACTTACACACTTCCCAAAAAGTGGTTGTACTCAGTCCATGTTGTCATAAATTAGTGAGAAGAAGTTTCCCACCTACCACTCTTACATAATTCAATAGCTATTTCGATATTTCAGAGGAGTTAAACATTAATATTAAATGTATTGGATTAATAGAAATGGGTAACCCCTTGGACCTCCCTTATCCCCTTCTCTTGTCATAGCCCTCCATCATTACCATCCTTCTCATATCACAACCAAACATTTATGTTTATTAATTATTCCCATGTAAATTTTCACATAGCTATGCTCTTGACCATATAAATCTATATAGGCTCTTTAGCACAAAACATATTGAATCACCAAGCTAAATCACATTTTCACAATTACAATTATAATTGAAGAGGATTAAAACTGGGGATGTTACAATCGTTGGTCTAAGAATGCATGTGCATTTACATTTGTATGTTTTGGGAACTCATTATCTAGAACAAACACAATTGGGTCTAGCTCTCCCTAAATGTTTCCTTACACCTATGGATGCAATGACAACATTTTCATTTTCCATTTTGTAAGTAATGACAAATATGCCTTTAATTTTAGGGGAGAAACCTGTAATTGCTCATAAATTTCGTTGGATTTCACTTATTTTTCTGTCATAATAAATGAAGCTCATAAAAAACTTAACAAATTTCTAGGAACATAGCACATGCAAAATAAAAAAATAAATGGACATTTAAATCCTTTCACAAATATAATCTTGTGCTACAAGACTATGTCTTTTAAAACAAAACTTAGTAAATTGATTAGAAATATAGAAAACCTTGAGGGATTGAAGCAAGATGAAAATTGAATTTTAAGGGTTGATGAAAAAATTTGTCAACAAGAAATGGATTTCTACAAAGAAAATGGATGATAACACCGTTTAAGTTGTAGGCATGATAAGGCCAATAATATTATGTAGCTTTGACACAAACATCCATGCAATGTATTGATGTAAAATAGATCATTATATAATTTGTCATCTATTTTGGTATTTTATGGGTGGAAAATTTGGATTTATTGGCTTAAAGGACCCATTTTATAGGCAGGTCCAACTTTGGTGATTTGGGGTGTAGAAACTTTCAGAGCTTGTTTACGACCTTAAATGGACCCTCTTTGGGGTGAAAGTTTTATGAAAGGAATTCTTGCCTCTTGAAATTGTTCTACACATACAAGCTTTCCAATGGTGCAAATATCACCTCAATTAGAGTTCGTATGAGGAATTTATTCCTCAGATAACTTGACCTATGATGTTTACCACCATGATACTGAGTCGATGCCATGTCAAATTCCATTACTCTCACATGTGGAGCTAGTCATATGTAGAATTTCAAAAAAATTCTAGAGGACCCAATACCCTAACCCTAATTGGGAGTTGAGGCATGTAAAAACCCTAACCCTGACCCTAGATGACTACGAGGCCACATTAAATAATATGCCCCTAAGAGAGGAAGGGGTTCCATTCTTCTTTTATTTTTATTGTCATAGTTGAACAAATCATCTAAGACTAATATTTTGGATGAAAAGAGAGGAAGTGGAAGGTCATAGTAGCCATGCTAACCATATTGTCCATAATGAATGCACTTTCTTTATATTTTCATTTTATAACTGAGAAGAAAAGACCAAGGCATAGGCCTCGCATCCAAATGGGTTTTTCTCATAATGGTTTTCCTAGGGTACATCTCATTTTAATTATGTGGATGGTGAGTTATTTTCTTAGATTACTTCATCTCATTTTAGTTTATTTCATTATTTTGTGTGTTAAAGTATTAATATTAAATATGAAATCTAAAGTAAACACTACATAACAAGTGTAACGTCCCCACTATAGTCCCCATTTTAATTAATTCTTATTGTAGATATAATGCATGGCCACGACCAAGCAGTGTATATGTGCATTGTATTTTTGAATTTTAATAATAAAAAGTGATGCCAATTGTTGGGGGATATGGACAGAGATGGGGGCTGATTAATCCACAAGAGAGGGGAGAGATTAAAAGAATTTATAAGAGGGATCCAAGGGGGAATTACCCATGTCTATTATTTCCACCCACTTCCTAAAATTACAATTGGTATATGAACCTTCTAAGTTTTGATTGGGTGTCCCCAAATCTAATCATTGAATGCATGTAAGAGGGTGGGTGTGAGAAGTTGCATCCCATATTTATTGGGAGAATGAGGGTTGAGTACAATCAGTTTGGGGAAGAGTGTAAGTCAATAAAGCAAGCCAAAGGACAAGAAATCTGTATGGGAAGTTACAATAGTTTTAGAGAGTCAATTTTTTGGAATGAACAACAAGGAGAGAGAAGAAAAGAAGAGTTGGAGCTGGAGCAACCATGGAAGGTGAATTCTGGAGAATATTTGAAGCAGAATACTGTAACAAAAAGTGTTTTTTTTTGTTTTCTTGTTAGTTTTCCTAGCAATGAGCTCCCTTGAGTTTCCCAGCAATGAGATTCCTGGTTACTTGTGCCAGAGTGACCCTTATAAATGAATGGGATGCCCAATGGACCAAGAGAAATGAAGGGGTACATTCCTTGGTGTTTGGACCCAATTCGTCACTGTGTGAGAAAATTATGAGTGCTTACATGCCCAGTTGGGCTCTGCTAGGCATGACAGCTGTGAGGTAAGAGGTTAGAAAGAGAAACAACAAAGCAATAAACAAAACTAAACTAAAACTAATAAAAACTAAAAGCATGTGAGAAAATGAAAAATAGAGACAAATGGACCAATATCACCAATGTATAAGTTGATCTATTGATGAAATCCAAAGATACACAAAGAAGAAAGGGGACTTGGGTCCCTCCTTTCTCCAATTGAAGGCTCTTGAGGCCCTCAAAGCTTTCTCTCCTTTACAATGAAAAGATGAAAAATGTGGGTGAAAGAACTACAAGATTATTCACTCAAGTGAGGGGTGAATATCTTATGAAATGCAACCTCCAATGTCTGTTGCCAAAGAATGAGTCCTTAGCAATCTCAGCAACATAACAGTATGAAGAATTCCTTGAGAAAATGGTGGTCATTCATGGCTTTTTATAGCCAAGCATTGGGTTATTATGTGG
>JZKD02S0752433.1:142251-183539 GCA_000966675.3 Picea glauca
CAGACACGAGGGGAGGAAGAGAACTCTGGAAAATATAGAGTGAGTGATAGCAGAGAAGGGGGAGAGTAACCCTCGTTCTGGGTCATTGGCAAACAAAGACATAGTCTTGCAGCAATCGTGGTCTCATCTCGGGGGTGGCTAGTGGTAAATCCTATCGGAATCGCTGAGCTTACAATTGGGTGGAAACGAGCACCCCTCTCAGCAGTTGCACTCACTTCTGGTGTTATTTCTGATAATTGTTTTACATCTTGCATCATGAAAATTATATGCTGACATATATGCTCTTAGTCTGTGCAGTTTTATGAATGGTTTGAGTATAAGACTGTCTGTGTAGTGTTTTGATTCAGAAATGGTGGTTGCATGCTTATAATGGAAGGGCCACGTATGGCTTATGTTTATAAATAGATTTATATGTATTTACGCACAATGAATCAATTTAGAATTCAAGCCGTTTCTCGGGAAATCTATACCCTTATCCGTCTTAGGTGATACCCTGGATAAATCTCCCCATAGAGACACCCTTTTTGAAAAGCTCAGAAGAGGTAGCACTTTGTGTGAAAAGACTCTATAGAGGCGCATAAGTCGTAGAATCCCTTAAGGATTCAAAGAATAAGTATCGATCAATGGATGAGAACCTGTCGGAAGGTCTGTGGTCATTCACGACCATTGGATTGAAGGAGTAAGGGCATTAAATGCCTTAACCCTTTTTCCTTTATCTTCGTGAGTAGCGAAGAAATCGGGACCGTAGATCCCCAAGGTCCGTGAAAGGATCTGGACCGTGGATTCGTGTCCAGGCAGCCTAGGAACAGCGAAATGGAGAGATAGGTCTGAGCCATAAAATCTTGGTCTAAACATCCAGCAGGCGTTGGATTTGTCGAGAGTTGGACGAGGTTTAAACCTCACATGAAGAACCGCAGAAGCGAAATTCTCAAGGAGTTCGTATCGAGATTTCGACATTCGGGAGTTCAGGAGTTCGGAGGATGAGAGTCCAGGCACTCGACATCAGAAGTTATGAAATAGTGAAAGAACCTTAGTCGTCTGTTGGAGGGAGGACACGTGTCACGAAATCACCCATATCGGGGATTCAGACATCAGGAGTCATAGAGGGAATTCTTTCAACTTCGCGGGTGGCGAAGTCACGAGAGAATCGCAGCCGTCCATCTGAGGAGGATAGGAAGCACCTTGTCATGTACAAAGACCCTATAGGAATCAAAGAGGTCGAGGAAATCTTTCATGGTTTCAGAGAAGAGAAGGTCGCAGAGGAGAAGCAAAGGCCGAGAAATTTGATACTTAAGAAATCTTCCAAGGAGAAGAAAGAGAAGTGCATGTTCAAGGAGGAGCTACAACTTTCGTTAGATCAGATGGAGTGAAATAGATCTGGGTCATCGAAAAAGTACGTCCAGACGTGCGCAGAAGAGAGCAGAAACGGACGACAGAGAGACTTCATGGAGAAGTGTCGAATTGTCATGGGTTGTTGGATCGCACTAAGTTGTGAGGGATTTAGGCCGTAGAAGAAGCCATGGGATAAGCTGTATGGACGGTGGAGACACTTCGAGATAGAAGTGGCGAACAACCGACAGCCATTGGATCTTGCAGATTTGAAAGGCGGTTAGGGTCGGTGCAGTCCCGAAGAGGTCTAAGTTCAGGATCTCGCATCTCAGGGTTTCACAAGAAGAGAGCGCAAGAGTTGGGTGCTCCAACTCACGAAGTCATGAAGTGAGAAGTGGCGAGGAGAAAAATCTGAAACGTTAGATCCAGGAACGGGAGGACCGTTGGATCAGAACTTTGTGGTGATATCGTATATCAAGATTTTGGGGGTTCGGAGGTTGGAAGGGGTCACTTTCGACCATAGAATTTGTGAAGTGTTGAGAGTCAAGGTTCGCGAGAACATGTGGCACATCCATCAGGTGGGGCCCGCGTGATTGACAGGTGGGCACGCGTCGCCCAGAAAAGAGTCAACACTCTGTTGACTCCTCGCTTCTTGGGGATTCACGAGATAGGAGCACGAAGGCTCAACGCTCCAACTCACGAGGTTGCAAGTTGTGAGAAGTGTGAAGAGGAAGTCAACCATTGTTGACTTTCATGTCTCAGGATTTCAGAGAAGAAGAGCACGAGAGCGCGACGCTTCAACCTACGAGGTTGCGAGTAGCGAAAAGTGTCAAAGGGAAGTCATGCATCACATTTCCCCGAATCATGAAAAGTCGATAAGCGCTTGGATGGATTAAGTGCGTAGACATAGGACAGGGTCATGTGGACAAGACCCCAAGGGGGAAACCTGCCACTCGCTAGTTCTGTCGGGGTTCAGCGTTTCGTTGTGCTAGGGTTTGCAGAGTCGAAAGACTCGACGCTCTGGTAGTGCAGAGTCGCAAAGAGCGAAAGAATTCCATACTTTATTAGCCTGTGGTCATGACCCACGATCACATGGATATGGACAAGGAAGGAACTAGCCTATGCTAAGACCCCCGTAGGTATTTCGGGGATTCTGATCCTCGATAATTCGATGAAAAATTTTGATTTCCTTAGTGGGTATGTGACAAGTCTTCTATCTGAAATTTTCTCCCTATTCGGGAAAATCTCTCTTCTGTCTTTGATATGGTTTGTCTTTGCTATTGGTGGAAGAAGTAATGTGCTATCTCTCTTGGAGCTATTCTTTTGCATTGTGGTGGATTAATCCTGGTAAAGAAGAGGTTTATCTTGTTAATGCTTAGACTAGGTGAGGAATCTATCTTGTATTGTTTCTTTTCTTGGTCACAATTTTATTTTTATAGACTTATTGGGGAGTATAAGGGCATAAACCCCCACTAATCCCATCATATTTGTCTTGGAATAATCGTTGCATAAGGTTTTACTAGGAGAAGTAAAAGGGATTACACCCTCTTAGTACTTCCTAGTTAGTTTCGCTTACTTTGGGGAATAAAAAGGTTTACACCCCCAAGGAGATAACATTCCTAGATCATTTTCAATTGACTCCTTATCCCAATAGTTAAATATACTAATATTAATTGCACCGGAGAAATAAATATTTGCATTGGTAAATGTGAAAACATGAAATTTTGAGATTGTCTAAATTGGATATTATTCTATGTGCCTAAGGCATCCTTGAGCCCTTAAGGCGTCTTGTTTCTCTTATAAATTCTTGTTGATTTTTTAACATTTAATATACAGACATTAGGTCTACAAAAAACCCTAAACAAATATCATAATAACTCAGAATTCAACCGTAAGAAGTTGTTAATAATTTACCCCTACAATCTACTAGTTTGAACACATTTTTTGGGTGGATTAGTTGTGATTTTCGGTGGCATATTTTTCCGTTGTAACAACTTGTTTTCTACATCCATAAGGGTGGAATTATATCTCTACAACACTTGTATATAAGAGCCTTAATTTTTTGCTAAAGTCTAATGCTTTTATACTTGAGTTGTACTAGTACTTGCTAGCTTTTCTCTTGCATCATTCACTTGAATTTAGAATCTTGTTTAGCAGCTATAATAATCATTTCTTTGCTGATATATATCTTTTTTTATGGCTGAAAATAGGGAAATAAAGATTAAATTTCTTGTCCACTTAATTTATAGCTTGTATACTTGGTTTTTATTGTGTCTCGGGCATGTACTATCATCATCTACGGGTACTCAAACCTCTTGGAAACCATTTGACCACTATCGAGACTCATTATAGTTCCTTCTCCCATTTATCAACTTGACCTATAGGGGAATCCATTCATAAGTATCACTTTCTGTATCATTTCCCCCCTAGGGTCACTTGATATTCCCCCCTTGAGGTGATCACTTCACCTCTAAAGTGACGAGAGTACCTATCTGAGGTGACAGTGGGTAGGTATTCTCTTCGTTATCACCATCCTGTGGATTGGGTCAGGTTTTTCCCAATCTACATTTTGCGCGATGAAAGGGCTCAAGAGAATTCTATAGAAATATTATGAACCATAGAAGCCATCCATGGAGCCAGATTTGGAATTTGGGTATATAAAAATATGCAGTAAGAGAAAAAAGACACCTTTAACAAACATGGATAAATTTGGAAAACAATCTAAACTTCTTTGGACTATAACTTTAATCTCGGAGCTAAAATTTGAGAAAACAAATAGGCACTAGAAATCTATTGAGGAGTATAAGCATCTGTCCACCCAGAATTTTGAATTGGGCACTAAACTTTTATTATAAAGTAATAAAGTAAATTATGTAGTAGTAAGTGAGTGGAAATTACAACTTGTGAATGTTGTATATTTTCACTCAGAACTCATACTAAGGCTCAAGTACAATTGATGGAGAATCATTTTAGAGATGAATGTGTCTAAGGAATTAGATTTTGACTTGGTGCATTGTTTTCTTCATAAATTGAGATGAAGAATAACCTACATTCTAGTTAATATAATGTTTTATAGTATGCATGTTATAACAACAATTATTAAATGCACATTTCTTACAAAATTAGAGGTACAAGAAAACAACTTTGGTTCTTATATTAGGATTTGAGTTATGGAATATGCATAGGGATCTTACAACCATTAGGAGGAGATATGAGGTCTTCATGTCAGCATGGGAAATGTTGAGATAGAGTCTAATGGAAGAAGATGTAGGAAGGAGCCTCTAACTATGAGGAGCCTGAATAGGTAAGTGCAAAGATATAGGGAAGATAAATGTTGGTGTAAAAATATATTCAATATATATCTTACACTCATTTAAATGTCAATCTGGAATTTGTAATCAAAAGAGTTGTTACACTATATGTGTCGTGAACAGGTAACCTACCTAAGTCTGTTGCATATAGGAAATACTTAATAACATAAAAACTATGTTTCTAATATTTCTAAATACTTCAAATATCTTTGAACTTAGAAGAGAAAACTGATAATGAAACTTAAACAAACAACCAATCAAAGAGATGTTATCCTAAAGAAACAAGTCTGTTCATTTAAGGCTCATGAGTTAGAGGGATGAACTTAAGAAGTTTGTCTCCTATAGCAATCAACATAGTAAATAGCAATCAACTCCAATCACTCTTGAAATCAAAATCAACTCTACCTTCATGTAATTCAAACAAACTAGTACAAGGAATATTCAATATAACTGAGAGACTTCATTACAGAGCATGAACATGAGGTATAAAGTCTTCCGGTTCCCTGATATACTAGATCTACTACAATCATAAACTCAAGATATCAGTACCACACTTCAAATAATTAAATGGCCATCTCCAACATTTTAGAATGACATATCTATTCAATCTAGCACCTGATTATTCACTCCAATCCAAAAACAATTAACTCAATGCTGAAATCTGAAAATAAATTAAAGATCAATCACACACACACTGCTGTAAAATATCCACAAAAACACACATAACATATACAAGGAGGTTTACCTTAGTTGGGGCGGTGGGCCCTTGGCGAACCAACAAGGAACCTCTTAAGAAAGTATCAGAGTAAATATTTTCACTCACATTCAGGAATTGACATAAAAGATCTTTTGCATTAATTCAACTGGTAAATTGGATCAACAGTCTTTTACTTCATGCATAAAAACGATAGGTATCGTCTGGTTCTGATAGCATACTTCGTTACATTCCTTATTATCCCCCTATCACTTATACAACATTCCTTATATAAGGTAAGTTGATACTATCAATATCTATAGATAAGCATTAAACAATTTGAGAGATTTTACAATTGATATTTACATCGAATTTCTAGGAATCGACTCCATCCTCATGACATGAAGTGCATGAGTGATGGGGTCTCTCATATTCTGGAAAACTGATTTGGGAGCTTCTGTTGAATTTCCTTCTTGAAATATTCACCACCCTATTGGTCCAATTGGTGCATTCTGGAAACATAGGTTTGGTACTGGAATACACACAGTCGCGAGTCTGGTACCGGAATGGACACAGAGAAGATAGTACCAAAATGGTTACAGAACATATAGTACCAGATCAAAACTACCTTGGGTACCGGAATAACTTTGGTGTTAGATTGCATGATGATTGGTAGTACCGGAATAGCGCAAGTGCCAGATAGGTTGCTCATGAGTCAAACTATTAGGACTATGCAAAATAGAACACTTTAATCGAATTATTTCTAGAAAGTTAAACAAACATGCTTAAAATCATCAATTACCTCTTGTGAACATGAAAAAGGCTATTAGGTATGTGTTTGAGAGAAAATAGTCAAATATAGGCTTATAACATAGGCAAAAAGGCACGGATACAAGGTAAGATAGGGTATTATACATGTCAGAACAGGGACTCAACATTTCCCCCATGCTGAAGGTGTTGCATGTCCTCATGCAACGTTATCAAAAACTGATACCCAAAAAACTTTCTGAAAAACTGGATCTTCCTCTATCATTTCTCAGGTTGCAGGATGTTGTAACCAGAAACCTCACTTCTCAATTCCTTCTTAATTATCCTAGTGTACTAGATCAATCACAAGACCTTTTTGAGTTTAGCAGAGACCTTTGCATGATGTTCCTTCAATTGTGCATTCTCTACCTTGATATGCATGCCCAATACCTTGTACTCTTCAATTTCTTTCTTCAACCTCTCACCCTCTACTATCAATTTTTGTTTCCTTAGGGACTTGTCTGGGCTAGGTGTGATTACTTCCTTAGTCACCTCCTCTCGGGCTTATTTTTCTTTTCTCAAACCCCTCAATGTCTCTATTGCCAACCCTTATGTCTCACTTATTGTTGTAGCCCCACAACCACTTCCTTTTTCAGGAGAACTTAGAATATCCATGGGTTCTCCTTGAAGAGAAGGTATATTTGGAACTATCACTTGTTTGGCCATGATTTTGGTGGTCCTTTGTGTGGGAAGCGATAATTTCTTAGATTTGTTTCCAGGGGTAGGAGTTTCCTCAAACAGCTTCCTTTTCTTAATCTTAACACTGGTCATGGGCGTGGCCACCTGTTTCTTCTGTGTTGATTTGATCCCTATATTGAGGCCTTGAGTTGTGAATTATAGGGTTTGCCTCTGCTGACCAGCCCATATTTCTACTCTGGAATATTGAGGTGTAGGTTCTTGAATTTGTGTCTTCTCTCTTTAGAGATTCTTTTATTTCCACTTGTCACCTTAATAGTTTCTTTCAATTCACCAACCAGGTTTTGGGAAGACCGAATAATTTCCTCCATAATATTTTTCAATTCTTTAGGAGATTCCAAAGGGGGTTTGAGAGTTGCCTTATGTGAAATATCATTTTGATCGGTTTCCTCCTTCTTTTGTTTCTTACTCTGTGATAGTTGGTCTTTAGGATGCAGGACTGAGCTAGATGCTTTAGATTGTGTAGACTTTTTCTTGCGTTGTAAGTCAAGGTCATGGGTCTTCTCTACTTGGCTGGATGGTTCTAATGAAACCTCCATGGTTGCTTCAGGAATGTTTTCTGGTTGACCTCCTAGCTCAGAGTCTTCCTTTTGTCTTTTATCCTTTTGAATCGAGCTAGGGCTCATTTTCTGGGATTGGGTGACTTTCCTCTTCCTTGATGTAGTAGATTCCCCTACGACAGACTTTTCTGTCACTGATTTCTCAATGGGATGAGATGATTTGGGCGTAACAGTGCCTAATTTACTTCCTAATGTCGTTATTCTGTCTTTCTTTTCCTTTTTTCTTGAACCCTCACTATGTATCCCTGCCTCCTGTATCTCAACAGATTTGGATATTCCTTGAGCGAAATTCTGTTGGAGTAATTGTTTCCAACTACCACCTTGTGTCCTTAAGGCATGAGCAACCAAAAGTTTGATTAAACCATGGTGATGAAGGCTAGTTTCTGGTTTCTTGGAAACTGACCTCACCCCTTTCGCCATCTTCTTTAAACTCATCCATAGGAAGTGGGGAAAATTAATTTGTGGTTCTCCCTCGAAATGTGATAAAAGATTCAAATGATAAATGAAGGTCACTGCATACCTTCCTTCACAAGTGAGGAATTTTTGCAGACTTATGAGCATCATCCAATATTCCTCTTTGACGTAGCTTCGTGGGATGCCCTTAGTCCAATCGAGGTCTTGATGTTTTGATTTGAGGAATTTATGATAGAGTTTCTTGTCAACGATCACCCTCTTGAAGTATTCTTCTCCAGCCATGGGGAGACCTATAGCTTCTTATATAGTGGCTTATGTAATTGTTAGCTTTCTGTCTCCAAACTACACACTTCCTCCATCATATGTCTGTGTGAAGGCAAGAGAAATTCCCTCGTGATGGCCTTTAAACTTCTCCAAAAATGGAACCCACCCTGCCTGTTCATATTTCTCCTTGCAAGCCTAATATTCTGTTGTTTCCCTGTATAATTGAAATATGGGCTCATGCTTGTCGACCCCCATGCTATCTTAAACAATTCTCTTGGGTGGATGAGGCACAAATATAGGGTTGAGGGTTGAGTACCGGATAAACGTAGGTTGTGATAGAGTACCAAACGGGGAAAAATATGCAACAGATATGAAGGCACGGGATGTTTGTAGGTGGTGTGACAACAACGATAAATAACGCTCATTTGGATGGAAGAGTCATCTAGAGGAGAATTTATAGATGGAAGTATAGATTACAATGGTCACATCGATAATCATAATCATATGGTGAGGCAACTCGGATCCACTAACAGCTTACGGACTCTTGGGAAACTTGGTGTCAGACAATATTCACAGAAAGGTGTGGTCGTTATGATTGGGACTCGTGAGTGTAGAATCAACTGGGATTATTATTAGATATGCTTAGAGATGTGGTTCGTGTCATTTCATATAGTACGTTAGCACATCATAAACTTATGTGATTTATTTACCGGATAGACAGAGGGAGTATAAGTTTAATCTGGTAAGAGACATCATGACCTTGCAGTCTTAATATTTCAGAGGATAGGGACATCTTCCCTTACGGAAATGTGGTCGAGGATTTTTCAAAGGTTCATGAAAGAAAGGGTATGTCATGATCCAAGAGCAACCAGATGTTTTTAAATGCATATTTAGTCTAATTCCTTTAAATAAAATGAAAAAAATGTTGAATCTGTATGTCCTTGTACTAATACTTGAACAACAACTTGGAAATATGATGAGAGTTACCAGTCACATCCTTACCAGTACTAGATCACCTATGTGCAGTGTTGGAACTAGTACAGGATCACCTATGTGTAGAGTTCATAATTAGTACCGGAATAGCGCAGGGTCCCTTCATTAATACCGAATAGGATCCAGTACCAGATAAGAACAACGAGATGATTTGGTGTAGGGGTGGTCCTTGGTACTAGATGAACATAGAGGTGATCATTGGTTCCGGATAAGCACAAAGATGAACATTATTTTTTGGTTCTTGAAAAATCTTTGACACAGATTCTGGTGGCAGTGACTTGTAGGAATAGCTGGTGTTCTGTGATCAAATTCGATTAAAAAAACCATGTAGTTACCAAAAGTTTGTAGAGGAATAATGCAAGAGAGATTTGTAACAGGAGGCTATTCTACAATGACCAGTTACTGAGATGACAAAACCCCTTTTCTTTTGGAACCATGGTGATCACAACTTCTGCTGGCATTTCCTCTTTTATTACAAAAATAACAATAATAATCCTAACTACTACTTTTCTGTGGATTTTTATCGAGCCCAAATTAGTTAATGCTCGCCGGTATTTTCAATTTTACAGAGTCTGGAAAACTTAAAGGAAACTCTCTATACTGTCTCGTGGATTTTATCGAGCCCGGGCCAGTTCTTGCTCGCCGGTGTTTTCAATTTTAAAGAGTTTGAAAAACTTAAAGGAAACTCCATCTGGTAGATGCCCTCCTTATTTGTTTGTCTACATGGGAACACAACCAATTTTTTTTTTTTTGTTAGTTATATTAGAAAAATAAAAGAGGGACTTTATCTAATGACACACCTATGTACAGAAGATGAATTTATGAAATTGAACTTACTGTGGTAGGTCAGTAGGAGGGGAAACCCTCTTGCTTACCAGTTGCATTTCGAAACTCTGAAGAACATTTTTGACGAAATCCTCTTTTGACAGAGGCTTATGATAAACCTTCAGTCGTTGCCCATTTATAAAAAAGGAAGTCTGATTTTCATCAATGGTCTTATCCTTACTGAACCATTGTCATAAACTGTATCAACCTCATAGGGCCCCATCCATCTAGTAGACAATTTACCTTTAAAATTTTTGAATCTTCTATCATATAGGAGGTCCCAATCACCTGACTGGAAGGAATTCTTTTTAATGTACTTGTCGTGCCATTTGGTCCTTTGCTCTTGTATCAGGGTGGTTCTTTGTAGAGCATCCTGTCTTATCTCATCAATCCCATTTAATTGTAATAGCCTCTGTTTTTGAGCTTCGTTCAGGTCCAGCCCAATTGCATGGCAGTTCTGAAGGTTTTTACCTGAAACTCTATGGGTAGTAGTACCTGTTTCCCATACACCAACTCATAAGGTGTATGGCCTGTTGTATTTCTCCAAGTTGTCATGTAGGCCCGCAAGGCCTCAGGCAACCTATCAGCCCAGTCTTTGTGATGCAGTTGAACGGTCTTAGGGAGGATAGCCTCTATCACTTTGCTGGTCGATTCCACTTGGCCATTGTCTTAGGGGTGATAGGGAGAAGACTTTTTGTCTTTGATCTTATACTGTTCAGTAAGAGCCTTAACCAAATTTGAGGTGAATTGTGTCCCTTGGTCAGTGAATATTTCCCGAGGTACCTCGAAACGAGTGAAAATTTTCTCAAAGAGAAAGTCTACAGCAGATTGTTCATTGGTTGAATACAAAGCCTTGGCTTATACCCATTTTGTTACATAGTCTATGCAAACTAATATTTACTTTTTTCTATGGGACATGGGATTGATAGGTCCTACAAAATCTAAGGCCCATTTTTCAAAGGGTTCGATCACTACTTGGGCTTGGAGTGGCATTTCGTTGACTGCTGTAGGTTTTCCCATTCTTTGGAAATCATCGCAGTTGGCCACGTATTTCTTTTCATCCTTGAAGATGGTTGGCCAATAATAACCAGATTGTAGAATCTTGTAAGTTGTCCTTTTGTCAACAAAATGGCCTCCACATGGGCCATCATGGAAAGCTCTGAAGATATCCTGCATTTCGTCTTCCTGAACACATCTTCTGATTACCAAATCAGGTCCAGTTCGGTATAGGGTATCCTCATGCCACATATAATTGGCACTTAGCTGAATAATTCTTTTTTTTTCTCTAGATGTCATACTTTGAGGAAACTTTCTGGTTACTAGATAGTTGGATATGTCTGCATACCAAGGGGTGTAAGTAGAAATGGAAAATAAATTCTCATCCGGAAAATCATCATCTACTGGAGTATTGTCACTTGTATGAATAAGTCTAGACAATAAATCAACAACCAAATTATCTCTTCCAGGCCTATCTATGATAGTGATATTGAATTCTTGTAGTAACAACAACCATCTAGTCACTCTAGCATTTGTAACAAGTTTGTTCATTATAAATTTGATAGTTGAGTGGTCAGTGTGCACAAAAACTTTGTGTCTTGTTATATAGTGTCTAAACTTGTTGATGGCATGTACTACTGATAAAAATTCTTTTTATGTGTCAATATAGTTTTCTTTAGCAGGTGAGAGGTTCTTGCTAACAAAGTATATAACATAATGAATCTGCCCTTCCCTTTGTCCTAATATAGCTCCCAAAGCGGTATCTGAGGCATCTGTGCAAATATGGAAAGGAAGAGACCAATTTGGACCTCTCAAAGCAGGGGCACTTGAAAGTTTTGTTTTTAAGATTTCAAAGGAGATTTGACATTGCTCATTCCAACATAATTCAACATGTTTTGTTAGTAGTTTGAAAAGGGGGGCAGCTAGGTTTGTAAAATTTTGAATAAACCTCCTATAGTAGCCAACATGACCTAAGAAACTTATGACTTCCTTTTTTGAGCTAGGGATCTTGATTTGGGAAATAATTTCAATCTTGGCAGGGTCCACTCTTATTCCTGTACCGGAGATGTGGTCACCTAGAAAAATTCCTCCAGTGAGAAGCATTCTAGATTTTCCGTGATTGAGTGAGAGGTTGGTCTCCTTACACCTAACCAGTACCTTTTCCAAATTATCCAATGCCTATTGGAAATCATCCCCATATACCATGAAATCATCCATGTAGACTTCCACACAGTCATTGGTTAAATCAGAGAAAATAACCAAGACAACCCTTTGAAAGGTAGCAGGGGCATTACATAACCCAAAGGGGAGAACCCTATAGGCATAGGTTCCCCAAGGATAGGTGAATGTGGTCTTATCCTAATCTTCTGGTGAAATTTGTATTTGGTTGTAACCACAAAACCATCCAAGAAAGAAAAATACTTGTTCCCAGAAAAAGTGTCTAAGACCTTATCTATGAAAGGCAAAAGGAAGTAGTCTCTATAGGTGGCCTTGTTTAATTCTTGAAAGGCCACACAAATCCTCCATTTCCCATTTTTCTTTGGTACAATAACTAATGGGGAGACCCACTTTCTATCTGATATAGGGTAGATAAAATTGGCTTGTAGGAGTTTTTGGAGTTCTTCTTTTACTATATCTTTCAAGGCTGGATTCATTCTTATTTGGGGCTGCTTGACAGGTCTGATCTGATCGTTAGTGTAAATGTGATGCATACAGGTGTCTGGGTGGATCCCTTTCATGTTAGAGTAATCCCATGCAAAAGCATCAGATTGCCCTTGAATCATTTGTATCAACTTTTGTTGTTGATCTATTTCTAGGCTAGCATTGATATATAAGGACTTTCCAGGACTGATTTCAACAACTTGAACAACTGATTCTTTCCCCTCCTCTATTTGTGAAACAGTGGTTGTTGTAGCAGTGGGAAGATGCCAAATTTCTTGAAATTCAGGGCTAAATATGTATGTGTAGTTAAGGAAAGATTGAGGATAATTGATGCATGCTGAGTCAGCCAAGAATAGACTTAAGATTTGTTCTTTAGTTTTCTCTTTTACTCCTTTCACTTGTTCAAGTGTCAACAAGGGCTGAGTACAGTCCCCCTCCCCATAGGGATTCTCCAACCAGAGAGGAACTTCAGTGGTTGGTTGGGCAGGGGGAAAAAGAATAAGTTTTTGACTTTGAGTGCCATTGGAGATTGTCATTTCTCCAAATCGACAACTATTGCATTAGCATGGCCAACCAAGGTCAGTCGAGTACTACTGGATGTTCTGGTTTGGGGTATTTGGGATGAATTACTAAGAAATCCACACGGTATTCCCAAGAGGCCAATGTAACTGCTAATATCTTACACTCATTTAAATGTCAATCCGAGATTCATAATCAAAAGAGTTGTTACACTATATGTGTCGTGAACAGGTAACCTACCTAAGTCTGTTGCATATAGGAAATAATTAATAACATAAAAACTATGTTTATCAGATTTCTAAATACTTCAAATATCTTTGAACTTAGAAGAGAAAACTGATAATGAAACTTAAACAAACAACCAATCAAAGAGATGTTATCCTAAAGAAACAAGTCTGTTCATTTCAGGCTCATGAGTTAGAGGGATGAACTTAAGAAGCTTGTCTCCTATAACAATCAACATAGTAAATAGCAATCAACTCCAATCACTCTTGAAATCAAAATCAACTCCAGCTTCATGTAATTCAAACAAACCAATACAAGGAATATTCAGTATAACTGAGAGACTTCATTACAGAGCATGAAGATGAGGTATAAAGTCTTCTGGTTCCCTGATATACTAGATCTACTACAATCATAAACTCAAGATATCAGTCCCATGCTTCAAATAATTAAATGGCCATAAACAACATTTTAGAATGACATATCTATTCGATCTAGCACCTGATTATTCACACCAATCCAAAAACGATTAACTCAATGCTGAAATCTGAAAATAAATTAAAGATCAATCTCACACACACTGCTGTAAAATATCCACACAAACACACATAACATATACAAGGAGGTTTACCTTAGTTGGGGCGGTGGGCCCTTGGCGAACCAACAAGGAACCTCTTAAGAAAGTAACAGACGAAATATTTTCACTCACATTCAGGAATTGACATAAAAGATCTTTTGCATTAATTCAACTGGTAAATTGGATCAACAGTTTTTTACTTCATGCATAAAAATGATAGGTATCGTCTGGTTCTGATAGCATACTTCGTTACATTCCTTATTATCCCCCTATCACTTATACATCATTCCTTATATAAGGTAAGATGATACTATCAATATCTATAGATAAGCATTAAACAGTTTGAGATATTTTACAATTGATATTTACATCGAATTTCTAGGAATCGACTCCATCCTCATGACAGGGAATGCATGAGCGATGGCGTATCTCGTATTATGGGAAACTGATTTGAGATCTTCTGTTCAACTTCCTTCTCGAAATCTTCACCACCCTATTGGTCCAACTAGCACATTCTGGAAACAGAGGTTTTGGTACCGGAATACACACAGTCGCGATTCTGGTACGGGAATGGATGTAGAGGAGACAATACTGGAATGGATACGAAACAGATAGTACCGGATCAAAATTGCCTTGGGTACAGGAATAGCTTTGGTGTTGGATTGCACAATCACTGGTAGTACCGGAATAATGCAAGTACCGGATAGGTTGCTCATGAGTCAAACTATTAGTACTATGCAAAATATAACACTTTAATCGAATTATTTCTAGAAAGTTAAACAAACATGCTTAAAATCGTCAATTACCTCTTGTGAACATGAACAAGGCTATTAGGTCTGTGTTTGAGAGAAAATAGTCAAATATAGGCTTATAACATAGGCAAAAGGGCTCGGATACAAGGTAAGATAGGGTATTACACATGTCAGAACAAGGACTCAACAATAATGAAAGTATTATGAAGGATCATGAAGAGATACTTCAGATTCTATATATGTTTCATAGGCAAGTTAGCAAAGACTCTCGAACCAAGAAAAAAACTAGTGATATACAAATGACATCATCCAGATCCCATAGAAAAAGGGATGATCATGGGACTGATAATAATTCAAGAAGCATGAGAAGGAAAAATCATTCTCCAAGGCAATCCACTAGAATATCTCATGCAAGTTCAGGGCCAGGGAGTAACCCAAGTGTGTCTCTTTTCAGGAGGAAGAGGAGAAGGCATGAGAAAAACATCTTGTAAGGTGAACTCGGGAAAATAAATCCATCAATTTTCAATGGAAATCATAGGAAAAGAGAAGATGTCAAGGCTCGACTGTTGTAAATGAAGAAATATTTCTAGTTGCATGATTACCCCTTAAGAGTAGAATCTAGAATTGCAACCTACCACTTTCAAGGAAAGGTAACCATGTGGTGGGATCAACTTAAGCAATCCAAGCGCCTTGATGAGAAAATTATCTCATGGAGGCAATTCAAAGGATATTACTAAGATAAATATATGTTCGAGCACTATTATGAAAGGAATATGAAAGAGTTATTTGAACTCAAGTTGAGAAGCATGACAATGGATGAATATGATAAGAGATTCTTTGAGTTGTTGAAATATGTTAACTTCATAAAGGATGATAAAGTAAAAATACAAAGGTTTCTGAGTGGGTTACCTTCTTTCTACAGTGACAAGATAAAATATGATAACCCCATAATTTTGGAGGAGATCATAAGGAGAGAAAATCATCTTTATGAGAAAAGCAGAGGAAGACCGATTTTCCAAAAATCCTGGAATGATAAGATGAAGGTTAAAAAGGATCAAAAGAAGAAATGTTTTAAGCCACCTTTTTTCAAGAACAACTCCCAAGAAAATCAACAAGGTCAACCAACCCAAAATGAGCCCATGATGGCAGATTCATTTGGGAAATGGCCAAGGTAGTATCCTGTGCAATGTTGGGGATGCGAGGGAAATCACTTATATATGGACTGTCCTCACAAAGGAGAAAGGTTGAGGATTGTCCAAAACATTCAGGAGGATGAAACATTTGAAGACATGGGAGGAAAAATGCCAAGGATTTATGCAACCTTGGAAAACAAGAAAGAAAAATATCAATCCCCCATGATTGAAGTGGAAGGTAAGATTGGTAACCAACCCATCGAAATTTTAATTGATTATGGAGATAGCCATCATTACATAAACTCTAACATTGTTGAAATATTTCACTTACAAAGGAGTAAGCATAAGTAATCTTGGTTAGTTCAATTAGCCACAGGGGCTAAGAAGAAAATCAATGAGCTAGTTAAATATTGTCCAATAGACATGAATGGACTCAACACAAAGGTAGATGTGAGCATCATACCATTGGGTTCATACATGGATTGGTTGGAAAAACACCATGTTGTCCTAGTTTGTTACAACAAGAAAATCACATGTCTTGATGAAGAAGGGAAGCAGGGCAAGATTCAAGGCATTCCAAGAGCTATAGTTTTTAGAGAAATTTCAGCTATGCAGTTGAAAAATAGCTTCAAGAAGGGATGTTAGATTTTTTCATCCCATATAGAAGAGGTAGTCAGAGATAAAGTGGAAAGAATTGATTACCATATGGTCTTGAGGGATTTTGAAGATGTTTTTGGAGAAATCCTAGGATTTCCACCAAAGAGAGACATTGATTTATATATTTATTTGGTGCTAGGAGATGCCCCAGTGTCCAAGACACCATAAAGAATGGGAACACCGGAATTGAAAGAGTTGCAGATGCAACTTGAAGAACTATTAAAGAAGGGGTATATATTCCCAAGTGTGTCACCTTGGGGTGCCGCCATTGTTTTTGTGAAGATGAAAGATGGAACCTTAAGGCTATGTATTGATTTCAAACAACTAAATAAGATCATCATAAAGAACAAATATCCTTGCCAAGGATTGATGATTTATTTGATCAGCTGGAAGGTGCAAGAATATTTTCCAAGATTGACTTGAGATCGAGTTATCATGAAGTGAGGATAAACGAAGAAGATATCGATAAGACAACATTCAAGACAAGATATGGGAATTATGAATTCACAGTAGTTCCATTTGGGATATCAAATGCCCCATATTTTTTTATGTGTCTGATGAATGGAGTGTTCAGGGAATACCTAGAAAAGTTTGCAATTGTGTTTTTGGATGATATACTCATTTAATCAAATAAAAAGGAGGAATGTGATAAACATTTAAGAATGGTGTTGAAAGTTTTAAGAGAGCATAATTTTTATCTAAGCTAAGTAAGTGCATCTTTTATCAAAAGAAGATTCACTACTTGGGGCATACAATTTCCATAGAAGGGATAGTCATTGATCTTAAGAAGATAGAGGCCATTAGAAGATGGCCAAAGCCAAGAAATGTGATAGAGATCAAATCATCCATGGGTATTGATGGTTATTAACGAAGATTCATAAAAATATTCTCAAAGATTGCAAGCCCAATCACTTCTTTGCAAAAGAAGGGAGTGGAATTTGAATGGATTCCCAAGTGTGAAGAGAGATTTTAGCAGTCAAAAGACATATTGAGAAATGCACCAATATTGAATATTACAGGTCAAGATAAAGATTTTGTCATGTGCATTGATGCAAGCAAGGAAGAACTTGGTGGATTCCTCACACAAAAACATCATGTCATATGCTATGAGTCTAGAAAATTAAAAGAGCATGAGATAAATTATGCCACACATGACTTAGAATTAGCAACCATTATTTATGCACTAAAAATGTTGAGACATTACCTCACGAAGAGGAAACTTGAGATAAGGAAAAATCATTGTGGTCTGAAACATTTGTTTGGACAATCAACATTAAATGCCAGACTAACTAGATGGCTTGAATTTTTGAGTGAATATGACTTTGAAATTAAGCACATCAAAGGAAAATAGAATCAAGTGGTTCATGCACTCATTAGGAGAGAACATGGGATGCATATTGCAACCATTATAGTATACATGATTGATCTAAAAGATACAATTATTGAAGTTGCAAATTTAGATTATAAATATCTAAAAATAAAAGACACATTACAACACGATAATTTACATCAGAAATTTAAATATCATGCGCTAAAAGAAGATGGAATTCTCATGTACAAAGGCAAAGTATATGTGTATAATTCCAATGAGATGAAAAATACAGTGATGAGGGAAATGAACAATGTTCCATATGTTGGGCACCCATGATATCAAAAGTCAATTGCACATGTAAGAAGCTAATACTTTTTTCCAAGAATGAAGAAAGAAGTGGCTAATTATATAGCCAAGTGTCTAAAGTTCTAGAAGGTAAAGACTGAACATAGACATCCAGGTGGACTGTTACAACCATTTCCCTTTCTAGAATGGAAGAGGGAAATAGTCACCGTGGATTTTATTACTAAGCTTCCCAGAAAAATAAAGCAACATGATTCCATCATGGTAGTGGTGGATAAATTAACTAAGGCAGCTCATTTTATTCCAGTGAAAAAAACACACAAGGAAACAAATATTGCATAAATTTGCATGAAAGAAGTTGTCAGGCTACACGAAGTGCCCAAGGAAATAGTTCCATTTAAAGACCCACAGTTTACATCCAATTTTGGAAAGGTTTGTTCAAAGGATTTGGGAAAAATCTAAATCTTAGTACAACGTATCACTCTGAGTCATATGGGAAAACAAAGAGGAATAATAGAATAATTGAAGACGTGATTAGAATGTATGTGATGGACCAATCATCAAAGTAGGAGTTGTTATCTCTCTAGGAGTCACCCTCGGACTACAAGTAAGGTGATCCTAGTAACATAGAATTTAAATTTAAAACTTGAAAGATAAACTTTAAAGTCATATGGATATGACCATAAGGACAATCAGATTCATCTACGATATACATTCCCAACTGTATCCTTCAACAAAAGTGGCCCTATTAACTTCAGATCAACAAATAAGCTAGATGAAAATATGGAAATACAAAAAATTATGAAGGAATGAATCAGAAATACATCAGGATATCGTTGGTACTCAATACACAGTAAAGAGATCATTGCCTTGATAGAATTTGACCCATAAATGCAACAATGAATCCTTCATTTGATCATTTCATGAGCACAAAGAAATAAAATAATCAATCATTTATTGACTAATATCAATGCATTGACAAGAATATGGAAAATAAAAGAGACTGATCTTTATTAATAGGGAATCAAAAGTCTAAAAAACATACAAAGAATGGAAAAATACACAATGATAATCACTTTGAATTCCTTTGGGTCGAAAACCCCCCTCTTAGACCATTCCAACCTCCATCAATATTGGATTTCCATCTTTATAGAATAGATTAGTATTGACAATGTTAAATTTTGAATTACAACCTCTTCATAGGATTCATGTTCCTAAGGAAGGAGAGGCTACATGTGTACAATAGATATAAAACTTAATGCTATATTATAGGTTGATGCTGGCAACAATTACAACATGCTCATAAATACTGATGATGTGTCTTTTTGAGCGCATATCCTTTAGGAAGGTGGCCTCCTAGCTCACAAATGATCCTCAAACAATTGACAGGGATCCATCTTGACACCTGGAAATCCATCCTTCCTCCAAAGACTCCAAAACTTTAGTTTGCAGTGCTATTTGGCAACGCACTGGTGTTTTAATTTTATCTCTCAAATGTCAAATTGGGTCATGCTAAAATTTGGTCAGCGAGAAAATTCCATTATCATTCTCCTCCATTTTTTTTTTCAAAAACACCCACATCACCTTTTTAGAGTTATGATCAAATCTTTGGAAGCATCTACTATAGGAAATGAGTTCGCATCGCCCTTGTCTGCCAGTTCACAACGCCAATGATAAAACATTAAAAACCCTTCTCCCAACCTTTAAAATGGTATGAAAAACCTCATGGGATACATGGTATCTCTAAGGCCATTGTGGATGTTTATAATTCCGAACGTGAGTGCCTACAACCTATCCAATCTACAACCCTCTCTTTCCTCCAGTTCGCAACGCTTCTATTTGTGAGTTCGTAGCGCCAATTTCAAAATGGATCATGCACTTCAAGGAAGTTGTTAGAAAATTTGGTGACACAATCCCTAAAAATTTGGTTAAATATGGTGCTAAGAACAATGAAATCTCTTTTGTCATAATCTTTTAATACAATGATACCAAATGATGACAAATAAAAATAGTTAGATTACGCTACGAACTCTCCTAGTGAATTGGCAGCGCATACACCCAAATTTGGCTTGAAACTTTAAACAGATAGATGGTACAAGGAGAATCAATTCTATGTGTTAACATCTAGCTCCACAGGGGATGACATTCTCACTGTGAGCTTCCAAGAACATGTAGTTCCAGTTCCTTATCCATTGGGCTATGGAATCATCTAGCATCAAGCTTGTGCAACAAATCCTATGAAATACTTCAAGATATGTCACTTATTCAAGCAAACTAAAATACATGTTGCAAACAAACCTCATACTGCAAATATGATCACATTGTGAAAACTAAAGAAAAGCTAATGCTTAGGAAGCGAGATTATTACCTACACCACCCTACTCTAACCAGCTAAACTCTTCTTAATCAAGTGTAATGAAACTTCCAATGAAGCCATAAAAACATCTAATTGATAAATATAACTTTTTGCAGGTAACTCTTTAAGAAAACCCACAAAAGATGCAACAAATGCAACATAAAATCTATGAGCAATTGATACTTACAGTTGCAACTTGCTTGCATGGAAAAATATCTAATGCATGAAACTTATGAACAAATAGACTCCATGTATATGGCTATAAGATCATGAATCACATGACAAAATTATGGTTGCATTAGAAGACTAGGTTTCTCCTTCATAATCTATGCTTTGCTGACAAGACTATAATTCTCTTGACCTCATTGAAAAATCCCATATATATCACATGCTTCAAAGCGATCATGGAAAACAAAATATTTTTCTAGTTGTTGATTATCTCCTTGGGAAAGAAACTTATTTGCAGTGTCTTCTTGAAATTGTTGGTCAATACTCTCAGAAGAAAAAATCATTGTAGACTGACCATATGCTTTCTCAACCTCCTCTTTACTGTCCTCTGAAAAATATGCTCTAAAATTATCAGATACAAAGTCAATACTGGGATAATTAATACATGTTGATACAAAAATCTGCTCCTTTTTATTTGCTTGTTGACTTTCTTCTTGTTGGAAATATATTGATGAAAAAGGGAACAAACTCATTTGTTCCTGTAGCTCCTTCCTAAATTCTTGACCAATGTTTAAAAGCATATAATCAAGGAGGTTATCATGAGCCAAGAATGCTAAATGATTTTCTAAGTCAACAATAAGATGACGAGGGGCAACAACTTTCCATGAAACAAAAATGTCACCACCTTATGCAAAATATTCCTCGTGATATTCATCATAAAAGAAATCATCCCTTTGCTCATAATTAGGAAAATTCTTAGATGCATATGTAAATTCATATTGCTGGTATGAGTTATAAGCATGTACATTTGCATCTTTAACAATGGAAAAATATGATTTAATATTTTCAAGATCAGAAAAAGATTTAAGATCTGAAAATGATGCACAAGAATGTTGAAACAATTGCAAGATCGGATAAGCTTCATGTTGTCCATATACTTCCTCGGTTTCTTCATCATCCAAAACATTGTCCAATATCTGACAAGAGAGTTGTGCACATGCTCGAAGATTACTCTCCACTTTCTCTCCAACAACAAAAAATTGTTGCAAGGATGGTGACTTTCTTTCTCTGAGGTATAAGAATAGATTGGGATGTTGTGCCATTGTATATTGTACCATGGCAGCAACCTTAGTAGGCCGAATTTAAATATGCATGATGTAATAAAAACTATGAAACCTCATGTTGAAGGTGGACAGAGCTTCATCTTCTTTTCTCTTCTGATAAAAAAACTCAGCTAAGTGATGATTGAAGGACTTGTTCTTTCCCCAGTATCTTAAAAATTCATCATATAAGTCAATCCATGAAATAATGGAACTAACTTCCAGACCTTTAAACCACAAAGAAACATCCCCAACCAAGGATGTGGAAAATAGCCTTATGGTAACATCTTCATATACTATTTCAAAATTATCCACAAAGTTCTTAAAGTCTCCCAAATGCTTCTCAGAAGTGATGATGTTCTCCAATAAACCTAGGAAGATACTTTAAAAAATTGGGAGGGTAAGGATGAAGGTGATATGGAAGCCTGAGAGACTTAAACATTTTCTCCCTGATTCTAGACTGAAATTTTGTGGGCTGAAAACGAGGGTTAACAAACTGATTGCAAATCTCATCAGTGATGGTAGTAGGTGATAAGATCTGAGAAGGTAATGAATCAATTTTATCATCCTCATGGTTATAAGGCTGAGCATGTTCAGGAAGAATTGAGATGTAAACTTAGTTATTCTCAATAAGTTGAGGTGAGGAGACATGATAAACATCTACAACACATGCAAAATGGAGACCTTCTTCTCCCAAAGAGGGATATACAAATGAATGTTGATGATCATTAGAGTAAACAAAGAAAAGGATAATCCTTCTTATATAAAAAGGGAAAGACATGAATGAACTGATGAAAAAGAACAAAATTTCATGGAGAAAACTAATGAATTGATACCTAGATTTTCCCTTCTGTATTTTCATCTTTCTGTCAGTAGGATCCTTCCTCTAGTGGAGTCTTTGATTGTGGAGTTTCCAGGTAGAAGATTGCAATCAAAATTTGTGTCCTTCTCCTGTCTACCATCAAGACCTGGATCTTCTCATGTCGTTCTCCCAGGGAATCTTGCTTCACACTTTGCTCCCTGACAATGATGCCAAAAATGTTAGCTCTATAGGAGTCACCCTCAGACTGCAAGTGAGGTGAGCCTAGTAACATAGAATTTGAATTTAAAACTTGGAATATAAACTCTAAACTCATATGTATCTGACCATAAGGACAATCAGATTCAACTACCGTACACATTCCCAACTATATCCTTCAACAAAAGTGTCCCTAGTAACTTCGGATCAACAAATAGGCTAGATGAAAATATGGAAAGACATAAAATTGTGAAGGAATGAATAAGAAATACAATAGGATATCATTGGTACTCAATACACATTAAATACATCACTGCCTTGATAGAACTTGACCCATAAACACAACATTGAATCCTTCATTTGATTATTTCATGAGCACAAAGAAATAAAATAATCAATCATTTATTGACTACTATCAAAGCATTGACAAGAATATGGAAAATAAAAGAGACTGATATTTATTAATAGGGAATCACAAGTATGAAAAAGATACAAAGAATGGAAAAATACACAGTGATAACCACTCTGAATTCCTTTGGGTCGAAAACCCCCCTCTTAGACCATTCCAACCTCCATGAGTCTTGGATTTGTCTCTTTATAGCCTAGATTAATATTAACAGTATTACATTTTGAATTACAACCTCCTCATAGGTTTATTGTTCCTAAGGAAGGCGAGGCTACAGGTGTACAACATAAATAAAACCGAATGCTATATTACAGGCTGATGTTGGGAACGTTTACAACATGCTCATAAATATTGATGATATGTCTTTTTGAGCACATCTCCTTTAGGCAGGTGGCTTCCTAGCTCGCAATTGATCCTCAGAATACTGGCAGGGATCCATCTTGACACCTGGAAATCGATCCTTCCTCCAAAACCTCCAAAACTTGAGTTTGCAGTGCTAGTTGGAAGTGCACTAGGGTTTTAATTTTATCTCTCAAATGCCAAACTGGGTGAAGCTGAAATTTTCTCAGCAAGTCAATGCCATTATCATTCTCCTCCACAAAAAATTTCAGAAAAACCCACATCACATTTTTAGATTTATGATCAAATATTTAGAAGCAGTTGCTACAGGAAATGAGTTCGCAATGCCCATGTCTGCCAGTTCACAATGCCAATGGTAAAACATAAAAAACCCTTCTCTTAGATTTTAAAATGGTATGAAGAACCTCATGGGGTACATGATATCTCTAAGGCTGTTGTGGATGTTGATAATTCCGAACGTGAGTGCTTGCAACCTATCCAAGCTACAACCCTCTCTTTCCTCCAGTTCGCAATGCTTCTATTTGTGAGTTCGCAACACCAATTTCAAAATGGATCATGCACGTCAAGGAAGTTGTTAGAAAATTTGCTGACATAATCCCTAAAAAGTTGGTTAAAGATGGTGCTAAGAACAATGAAATATCCTTTGTCACGATCTTTTAATACAATGATGCCAAATGCTGACAAATAAAATTACTTAGAGTATGATGCGAACTATCCTAGTGAGTTGGCAACACATACACCCAACTTTGACTTGACACTTTAAACAGATATATGGTGACAAGGAGAACCAATTCTATGTGTTAACATGAGTATTATATCCACTTAGTGGAATTTTATTACAATAATGGGTATCAAGACTCATTAAAAATGAGTCCATTTGAAGCATTGCATGGTAGGAAGTGTAACACTCCAATGAGTTGGGGTAATCCAATGGAAAGAGTAGTTATTGGGCCAGATTTATTGAAGGAAATGGAACAACAGATGAAAAAGATTTTTAGGGACCTAACCTCCCTAACCCCCAACGTAGGTAGAATAATATATTTTACATGTAATAAATACCAATATTAATAAAGCCTAGTAATAAGGAAGAATAAGTCATATGTAAGAGGACCTAATAAAATCTTTTGCTTCTAGAACATAACAAACAAGATCTATTGTCGTGAAACTTTACCTCCTGCAATCTGGTTGTGAAATTACTATACATTTCTTCTTGTTAAGAATTTGGGCCTTTCAACACTATAATATTCTTCAGATCGAAGTATAACTCCACAGGAGTAAAAAAAAAGTTTGGATCCTACTAGCACCATTATTTGAGCCCTATCCCATTGGATTCCTCTCTTTTCTCTGATTGCAATCATACCTATCATTTTTCAACATTTTTTTTTCCCATGGACCCAAACCGCTTCTGCCCCCCTTATTTTGGATTTCCCCATTGGATTCCCCTTGTCGCCATGATCCTCCCGATACCCTTCACCCATAACCCCTTTTCTGTGTGGTCCCACCCGTCCCTTTTCATTTACCCCCTTCATCATCTCCCACACCCGTAGACAAGACATTGAAGCCCGCTTCAATTCCTTGTCCTCTGCTTTCACAAAAACCCAACATGAATTGTGGCAACTCAATTCCAATATTACTAAAATAAATAAACACAAGCATTCCACCATAGACGCAAAAATGGAAACCCTGAAACATGTCCTCTCTACCCATCTTGCATCCTTCACTGGCCAGATATGCGCCAAGATGACCCACCTTTGCACCCTGAAGTTGCAACTTCCTCCAATTCCCATACTTTTGAGCCCCGTCACTTTTTGCATGACCTATTCCTTCCACGCGTGGATGTGAATATCTTTGATGGCTCAGATCCCACCAGTTGGGTAACTCAAATGGAGCATTATTTATCTTTGTACAACATTACAGATGAGTTGGCTAAACTCAGGTATGGTGTTCTCCATCTAGATCAAGAGTGTTGGCAATGGTGGGAATGGAGAAAAAAAGTTCGCCAAGGGTATGTGGCTTGGACACAATTTGTTGTAGAGATTTATGAACAATTTGACACTGACACTAGCCATTTAGGTTGTTTGACAAAGTTAAAACAATCTGTCACAATGGAAGACTTTATAACTGCTTTTGAGCGATTGGATTTTCGCACGGAGGGCATGTCTAATGCTTTTTTCCAAGAATTCTTTATCAGTGGCCTCAAGGATGATATTTGTGCCCATGTCCTCATGGATCGCCCCTAGAGTTGGGTGGAAGCTACTAAAAGAGATAAGGAAGCAAAAGAGGTTGTCTCTTCTCAAACCGTAAAACCCTCCTTTATTCCTTTCCCTAAAATAGTCACTCCCATTCCTCCTTTCGCCCCACTAAAGATCCAAAAATTGGCCCAGGCATAAATGGTTGAACTCCAACTAAAGGGCCTTTGTTATAATTGTGATGAAAAATATTTTCCTAGGCACAAGGGTAAGGAACAACATATTTTTATGGCCATCTCTGAGGATGTTTTTGAAGAAGAGTTTGAGGCTCCCCTTGTGGCCGAACCACTTGAACACATTGACCTGAATCCACCCTCAAACCCCCCATAAGTTGAATTGGTCATTTACTTGAATGATCTCACTGGCTTCTCTACTCCCCAAACCCTCAATCTCATTGGTTACATTAAGCAACAGAAGCTCATAATCCTCGTTGACAGTGGAAACACCCATAATTTTATTCATTGCCACATTTCCCAAGAAACTAATTGCTCTATCCGAGCAGTCAACAACTTTCAAATCATGATTTCCATTGGTGGGTCCATGAAATGTGGGGGGCATTGTGAAAATGTGCATCTCCAAATTGGTCAGTACCACATGAAATATCATATGTTTTCTATCGACATGGGTGGTTGTGACATTATGTTAGGTATCGAATGGTTAAGGACTCTGGGCCCCATTCTCATGGATTTTAAGAAATTAACCATGCAATTCAACTAGGAGGGCCAACAATATAAGTTCCAAGGAATCACAATAGGTTCCCTTGAGATCATCAATTCCCATCACATGGAAAAGCTCCTCAAAAAAGGTCATTTTGGCATTATTTCATAGCTCCATTCCATCGAAGCCACTGAGACACCCTCTATGCCTCTTAACCTCCAATCCATCTTTTCCAAACATCAAGTTGTTTTTCCCACTCCCCAAGGACTTCCTCCTTCCCGTGGTGTTCATGATCATTCCATTCCTCTTGTACCCAATATCCTTCCTCCCAATGTTTGTCCCTATCATCATCCATTTTCACAGAAAAATGAAATGGAGAAATTGTTCAAGAATTTCTCACCACAGGCATTATCCTCCCCATTACTATCCCTTATTCTTCTCATGTGGTCATGGTACTTAAGAAAGAAGGCTCTTGGCGCATGTTTCCTAAATTTCGTTCCCTCAACAAACTCACCATCACAGAAAAATTTCCCAATCATGACATTGATGATCTCTTGGATGAATTAAGTGGTGCCCAATTATTTACTAAACTTGATATTCGTTCTAGCTACCACCAACTACATATTAAAGAGGCATACATTCTTAACACCGCATTTTGAACTCATGAGGGTCACTATGAGTTCTTGGTCATGCCCTTTGGCTTGTGTAATGCTCCCTCCACTTTCCAAAGCCTCATGAATCATGTCTTCCCATCCTTTTCTCCATCATTTTGTCTTAGTTTTCTTTGATGATATTCTCATCTATAGTAAAAACTGGACAACCCATCTTGCTCATGTGGATCAAGTTCTTCATTTACTCTCTCAACACCAACTTTTCCTCAAACAATATAAATGTCCTTTTGGGGCCTTGGAAGTCGAGTACTTGGGTCATATTGTTGGAAAGGCAGGTGTCAGGATGGATCCTAAGAAGATTGAAGCTATGCAAGATTTTTGTCGCCTTAAGACTCTCAAAATCTTATGTGGTTTTTTGGGTTTAACAGGCTATCATCGCAAGTTTGTTAAGAATCATGGAAATATTGTGGAACCTCTCACTGCTCTCCTTAGAAATAATTCTTTCACTTTGACTCCAACAACTGATCATTTCTTTCAAGCTTTGAAGCCGACTATGTGCACCACTCTTGTCTTGGCCCTTCTTGACTTCCCAAAGACCTTTGTCTTGGAATGTGATGCTTCTGGGAGAGGAATTGGAGAAATCCTTATGCAATATGGCCGACCTTTGGCCTTTACCAACAAACAACTATTAGAGCAACATTTGGTCCAATCAATCTATGAAAATGAAATGTTGTCTATTATGCATGTAGTGGATGTATGGCGCCCTTATCTATTGGGAAACACTTCCAAATTAATATAGATCATTAGATCCTCAAGTATTTTTGGAGCAAAAAAAATGGGTGAATAAGCTCTTTGGATATGATTATGAGATCATTTACAAGAAAGGAAAACATAACGTGGTTGTTGATGCTCTTTCAAGAAAATATGAAGATGAATGGTCCCTTTTTCCCCTCTCCTTCATTGTACTAGATTGGCTCCAAGTTGTTCGCCAGGAATCATTGCAAGATCCCAAAATCTCGAGACTTCTGATCCAACAATTGTAAGACAATTTTCTAGTCTCCTCGGGGTACTTGTGGCACAATTATGATATTCGCTACAAATTTTGTATGTATTTAAGTAAACAGTCACAGCTTAAATCCACAGTGCTTTATGAGCTTCATGATACACCCACAACTGGGCACTCAAGGTTTACCAAAACCTATGACAGGGTCAAACGTTCTTTTTTTCTGGGATGGTATGAAACATGATGTTCACACTTTTGTGGTGGAATGTGATGTATGTCAATGCAACAAGAGAGAAATATTCAAATCCTCATGCACACTACAACTGCTTTCGATCCCACACACTATTTGGAGGGATATCTCTATTGATTTCATTGTTGGCTTACCTAAATCAGGAAATAAGTCAGTCATCATGGTGGTAGTTGATCGTCTTTCCAAGTATGCTCATTTATATGCTCTTCAACACCCATTCACTGCCTCCAATATGGCTCAACATTTCATGTATCATATATTCAAGATTCATGGCTTGCCTCATTCTATTGTTTCTGACATAGCTCCCACTTTCACCAGCATTTTTTGGCAAGAATTGTTCAGGCTACAGGAAACACAATTTCATCTCAGCACTGCCTATCATCCCCAGAATAATGGTCAAACTGATGTTGTCAACAAGTGTTTGGAAACATATTTGAGGTGTTTTTCATCTGAACAGAAAAATCAGTGGGCCCAATGGTTACCCCTAGATGAATGGTGGTACAACACTTCTTATATAGATGCTCGTGTCATTCCTTTTGAAGTAGTATATGGAAAAAAGTCAACTTCAGTTCTATCATACATTCCCGACATCTTGAAGATCTAAGAGGTTGACCAAACTCTTATAGTTCGAGAGGCTATTCTCTGTACCCTCAAGGATAATTTATTCATGGATCATAATCACATGAATCAACAAGCATATCAAGGTTGCTCAAAATGTCAATTTGATGAAGGGAACCAGGTGTTTCTTTGATTACAACCTTATAAGAAGACTTCACTCAAGGATGACCATTGTTAGAAACTGGCGCCCGAATTTTATGGTCCTTATATAATTATCAAGTGTGTGGTACAGGGGGGCCATCAGTTAGCTTTTCCCAGCCATTCTAAGCTCCATCCTACTTTTCATGTTTCCTGCTTAAAGAAGGTCATTGGAACTAAGTGCCAAACTCAAACCAGTCTTCCCGAGTTGGATGCAGAAGGATCCATCTAGTTACAATCAAAAGCAGTATTAGACCAACATGAGCGTCGTCTATGTCATCACACCATCAAGGAAGTGTTAGTCCAGTGGAAAGATAAAACTCCTACCAATGCCACCTGAGAGCCAGCTACCATTATGCAACAATTTCCTCATCTCAAGCCTTGAGGACAAGGATGTTTTTTAAGGGGGAGGGCATGTTAGGGACCTAACCTCCATAACCCCTCATGTAGGTAGAATAATGTAATTTCCATGTAATAAAGGCCAATATTAATAAGGCCTAGTAATACTGAAGAATAATTCAAATGTAAGAAGACCTAATAGAATCTTCTACTTCTAGAATATCTTCCTCTAGATTGTTCTTTTGATAGATAGATTTAGTATAAATAGGAGTTGAGGGCATGAGGAGTTTTGTCTTGAGAATTATTGTAATAGAGCATTGCTCTAGCTTCTTCTTCTAGAAGATCTTCCTCTAGATTGTTCTTTTGATAGATAGATTTAGTATAAATAGGTGTCGAGGGCATGAGGAGTTTTGTCTTGAGAATTATTGTAATAGAGCATTGCACTGCTAGAGGTCTCCGCCTCGAAGAGGCAAGTGAAAATTGTTTTCTATCAATAAAGGTATTATTTTGTTGTTGTGGTTTCAACTATTGTGTTGTTCCATTGTTATTCTCTGCAATATTTTTGTTTCCAACTATTATAATAGATCTGGTACCTTACAAAGATCAAACGGATTTTAAAGGCTTCTCAGGACAGGAAGATAATTTATATAGACAAGAAAAAAAAATTAGAGATTTCAAAGTGGGTGAACATGTGTTTTTAAAAGTGAAGGAAAAGAGAATTTCGCTAAGATTAGAAAGTTGCCCAAAATTGGCAGTAAGATATTGTGGACCTTTTGAAATATTAGAAAAGATAGGGCCAGGTGCATACATTCTAGCATTGTTTTCATCCATGATAGTGTATAATGTATTCCATGTGTCATTATTAAAGAAATATGTTCCTAACCCTAACCACATAATTGATTGGAGTGTGATCTAGGTGGAAAACGAAGAGGATTTTTGGGTGGAACCTGTTATCACTCAAAGAGTCACTACCAGAATGCAAATAAGAGTAAGCTTGGTAACATAGAAATAAAAAGACTTGATTGGTTTTGTGGATCAAGAAAAAGAAAACAAGCAAGAGAAGTGACAATAAGTTGTTGTAAATCAATGATGGACCATTGGGCTATGGAGTCAAGAAAACACCCTGCTCATTAAATGCAATCAATCTGCATATTAGATAAAGGTTTATTGAATAGAGGAAGAAAAATATAACACAAAGAAGAACATCCATAAGTCAGAGATCCTATCTGCATAAATGAATTCAAGGTACCTAAATGTAAATAGTGACTAATAGGAAAGATACATCAGATCATCGAACACTCAAGAATCTATTAATAAAAGGCAACTGTGATCCTCAAGGTTTAAAATTCATTCAAGTAAGAATACAAATTGGAAAAGAAAACAAGAGATACAATCTGATATCACAGATATCATGAACCTTAAATAATAGAAATGTTTACAAAAACATAAGCCCCTCAGGGTTACAATGATCATAGGAAAAGTGCCTCCTACAACTCTCTCATCTCTCTTGGCTCATGAATCCAACAGAGGAGATGTGATTCGACCTCCTAAGGATATTTGGATGCTATTTTCTATTTAAGGAGAGAGCTCTTGGAGAGGGGTTGGAATAGTTGAGTTGAGGCTCCATTATTGTAATATTTTTTACTAAGATTGGTCCTCTAGTTATGTACTGGAATTGAGAATTTTTTATTAATAGAAGTCAGTTTCTCTGATATCATCTTGTTGCCTCTTATGATGAAGTTTTCATGATTGGAAGATCCACATGAGATTGTTATAGTTGTGTTATATGAATGTTAGATTATAATATTGTTATGATGTTCTTCAGTGTTTTTAAACTTTGAATTCAAGAAGATCTTGTGTTTTGAGTTTTTCCTCCTTAGGCTGCTTGAAGAACTAATGCCAATTGCATACCTTTACATCTCCATCACTAAGTCTTTCTCCTATTCACTTTTACTCTCATTCATTGATTGAAGTTGATCAAGACCCCAATTGCATGTGCGTGCTAGCCCAGATTTATGAGTTTAAAACATTATTATTATGAGTCTTGTCCATTTGACCTTTAAACACTCATTCACATTTACATATAATTTGATAGGTATTGGGATTATCCTCATTGCATTATGAGGCTAATTCCCAGTGCTAACATAAATGGCGTTGTTGTTGAGGAATGGATTTGAGCAGATTGAAGAGCTCCCTGGGAAGAACGACATAGATCTAGCTCTTGATGGTAGACAAGAGAGGGATACAAAAAATTAAATGTAATCATCTACCTGGCGACTCTACCATAAGAGAATCCACTGGGGAGGATCCTGTTGACAGAAAGATGAAGGGGCAGAAGTGGAAAAATAGGTATCATTTCATTAGTTTTCTACATGAACTCTTGTTCTTCTTTATCATCTATTTCCTATATTTTCCTTTACATATAAAGAGAATCATTTTTTTCTTTGTTTATTCATATGATCATCAACCTTCCTTTATATATCCATCCTTAGAAAAATAAGACCTACCTTATGCATGTATTGTAGATGTTGATCTTGTATCCTAACCTCAGCCTATTCATAAGGATGAGCTTTGTATTCAAATCCCTCTTGAATTGGATCATCCTTGTAACCTTGAGGAGGTTGAAACTGATTCAAATCTTTCTCAAATCTCATCACCTTTTGTTGTTACTATTGAACTTTGTCATCATCTTGTTAAACCTCATATTCAGCCCACTATTTTCAAACTAGAATCAGAGACAAGATGTTCAAAACTTTAAGGCTTCCATATTACCTTCATCCTTATCCTCTTGATTTTCTTGAATATCTTCCTCGGTTCTCTAGAGAATATCATGTTCAGCTGAGAGGAATTTGGAGGCCTTTGAGAACTTTCTTGATCAGTTTGAGATAGTTCATGATGATGTTACCATGAGGTTGTTCTCCAAATCCTTGTTTGGAGATGTTGTTGTGTGTTTTAAAGGTTTGGGAGCTTATTCCATTGGTTCTTGGATTGAGATATGCAATGAATTTTTAAAGTATTGGGGTGAAAACAAGTCCCTTGATTTGTACCTCGCTGATTTTTATGCTTTGAGGAGAGGAGAGAAATAAGTTTTGTCCATCTTTAACAGAAGGTTCTACATCATTTATCATGACATGCCCTTGGAGATCCAGCCTACAAAGACTACTGCCATGGTGTTCTATGTTATGGCTTAGTATCCAGAACTTGTCCTTCTCCTGAGAGAAAGAAAGTCCTCATACTTAAAAAGCTTATTTGAAGATGCTCAAGAAGTTGAGGAGAACATTCGTGTTTCCAGGAGGATCCAAGAGCAGGTTTCTTTGAAAATATGCATGCATATGAGAAAGAGGAATGTTAGTATATTTTAGATTTGCAACAAGAAGAAAATGAGTATGAATCAGATCTGGAACATCAACAAGGATGTAAGTATGATTCACATTTGGAATCAAATTCTTCAACATTTGCAGATTTTTCTATGGACAAGGATGCATGTCTAGTTTATGATCATTTTTCAAAGCATGTTGAGCATATTATAACTGATGATTGCATAGATAGCTATATGTTCTTGGCTGATCATAATTATCAGTGTGATTTAAACCTGGTTGTACCACTATCTTGTGATCATCATGTTGAAAACAAAGAGACAACAATTGTTGATGATCAAAATATGATCTCAAGGGAACCAGAAGGTTGTTTGTTTTCAAGCAAAGAGGAATGTATGTATCAGAACTTGTCTTTTATTAATCATCAAGTTTCCAACCATGGTCTTGAGGATCCAATTGTAGCTTATATGGAGTCATATGTTTCAGATTGTCTGAAAATTCTAGTTTTCATTATTTCACAAGTATTCATGGGTAAACATGTTTCTCTGAAAAAAAATTCTATCTTTGTTTTCATACCTCTGTTATTCTCTATTGATCAATGGTATGGATGGTAATCCTTCAATCATGAAGTTCCTTGAATGGTTACTGTGGAAATTTTCCTTTACTTGAGAAAGTTGTCGATCTCGTTAGGGTAGGGTAGCATAGGTAATAAGCTCGCTTCCTGAAAATTTGTTTTCCTTTAGTTTCTAGCGAGACTTTCAGTTTCTTGAATAAGTGGTAGTTTTTGAGAGTATTTAGAGGTTGGTTGCACATATGACTCCATATCCCAATAGATAAGGCGACTGGAACTACTAAAGTTCTTGGAAGCCTCACAGGGAGGCCTCCATCCCAGTTGTAGCCAATGTTAGCACTCAAAAACGCACCATCAAAATTTTAAGTGCCTTCATAAATTTTGTGTTAGATTTTCCAAATTCCTTTGTTCCTTTGCCTACGGTCATAGATTCCCAATTCGTCATCGAGCCTTGACAATTTCCCATTAATTGATTTTGCCAAAGGTGGTGTGTGCTCAAGTGTCCTAAGTCAAACCTATCCTATCTACCAAATATAATGCATATACCAAAGCCTAACTCCATGCACACATTAAAGAGCAAGCTTATGTGAATGGAGACTTTCCTAAAATAGAGGAGGTGCACTACCGAATTTGCAGAGTTATTTCAAAGATGGCGCTACGAAATCATCTATGTAGTATGTTATGTGATTTTGCTACCTTATATGCTACGAAAAATCCTAAGTTGAACTTAACAGTGGCGCTACCAAATCCACATAGTTGTTTTGAGGATGGACGTTATGGAATTGCACAACAGGATCGATGCTATGGAACTGCAAGCCTTTTTTGGATCGGCGCTACAAAATGTGCAGAGTCATTTTGCAAGGACGCTTCTGCAAGTTTTGAGTGACTAACTTAAAACTTTAATTATGAAAAAATGCGAAGTTATTTTGAAAACTGGAGAAGGTTTTTGTTCATCACATACCAAATAACAAAAACTCTCTCATTTTTTCAAAATGTGTTATGGTTAGAGAGATATTAGACATAGAAGTAGCACTACGAAATGTGCAGAACTATTTTACAGCGGCGCTACAGAATTTCCTATAGCATTTATTGTTTGGATATTCGCCTTGTTGGGAGGTTGGCACCTGTCAAGGAGGATTCGAATGTATTCTCAAGGATCAGTTATATGTCAAGGGACACCTACACCTAAGTTTTATCTCCATCAAATACCTCATGCAGTGAGGTGGAAACAATTTATTAATGACTTCCAACAATTTCCTGAAAATTAGCAGTTTGTTGGATTTTTTTCTCTTTGATTGTTGTCACCTATCTCCTAGGCTTAGAATCCAATGGAGGAGATGGGATTAGACCTCCTAAGGATATTTGGATGCTATTTTCTATTTAATGAAGGAGAGAGCTCTTGGAGAGGGGTTGGAATGGTTGAGCTGAGGCTCCATTATTGTAATATTTTTTACTAAGACTGGTTCTCTCGTTATGTACTGGATTTGATAATTTTTTATTAATAGAAGTCAATTTATCTTATATCATCTTGTTGCCTTTTATGCTGAAGTTTTCATGATTGGAAGATCGACATGAGATTTTATGGTTGTGTTATGATGAATGTTAGATTATAATATTGTTATGATGTTCTTCAGTGTTTTTTAAACTTTGAATTCAAGAAGATCTTGTGTTTTGAGTTTTTTCTCCTTAGGATGCTTGAAGACCTGATGTCAATTGCAAAAATTTACATCTCCCTGACTAAGTCTTCCTCTTATTCACTTTTACTCTCATTCACTGACTGAAGTTGATCAAGACCCCAATTGCTTGTGCATGCTACCCCAGATTTATGAGTTTAAAACATTATTATTTTGAGTCTTGTCCATTTGACCGTTAAACACTCATTCACATTTACATATACTTTGATGGTTACTGGGATAATCCTCATTGCAGTCTGAGGCTGATTCTCGATGCTAACAGAACCAATATGCATCCTGGTCCAGAAAGTCAAAGTTCTCGGGAAAAAATCTATAAGGATGGTAAATATTCAATGGAATTGCTATGATCTTGAAGATGCTACATGGGAGCACGGAGAAAACATGCAAGAAGAATACCTGCAAATTTTTTACAATTGAAGAAAATAGAATATAAGAATGCAAGTCTACTCCATTTTGAGCAGCTTGAGTTCCAGAATCACATCTCAGATTCCTAGCCAACTTGTGATGGGGGCCCTAAAAAATGAACGGTACAACCCAATGGACTAGGAACAGTGAAGGAGGTACATTCCTTGGGTCAGTGGGTTGAGAGGAGCAAGAGATTATGGTTGGAACTGTTGCGAGAGTTGTAAAATTGCAATTTTTTTTTTATTTCTTAGTATTATGATGTAAATTTGTGCATGTATATCAACACAGTGTGCACCATGGATGACGCACAATTGTAGGGGAGGGGGGATGTAACTTCTTCACTATAATCCTCATTTTAATTAATGCTTAATGTAGATATAATGTGTGGCCACGACCAAGCGATTTATATGTGAATTGTATTTCTGAATTTTAATAATAAAATATGATGCCAGCTACTGGGGGATATGGACAAAGATGGGGGACGATTAATCCACAATAGAGGGGAGGGTCTAAGATAATATCTTAGAAGGATCCAAGGGGGAATCACCCATGTCTATTATTTCAACTTGCTTCCTAAAATTAGTATATGAACCTTCTAATTTATGATTGAGTGTCCCCAAACCCAATCATTGAATGCATGTAAGAGGGTGGGTGTGAGAAGTCACATCCCATAGTTATTGGGAACATGGGGGGTAAGTATAATCAGTTTGGGGAAGAGTGTAAGTCAAGAAAGAAAGCCAAAGGAGAGGAAATTCGTATGGGAAGTTACAATAGTCTTAGACAACCAATATTTTGGCATGAACGCCAACGAGAGAGAAGAAAAGAAGAGCTTGGAGTTGGAGAAACCATGGAGGGTGAATTCGGGAGTATATTTGGAGTATAAGAATGAAGAGATAGGTTGTCAGTGTTGAAGAGTGAACTCCTATGTGAGTTGCACTGTAACAACATGTGTTTGCTATTATTTTTCGGGTAGTTTTCCTAGCAATGAGTTCTCTTGAGTTTCCCAATAGTGAGATTCCTAGTAACATGTGCCAGAGAGACCTTGATAAATGAATGGGACGCCCTATGGAATGAGAGAAGTGAAGGGATACATTGTTGGGAAGGTCAAGAGGAAGAGAGATGGTAGAAAATTGGTATAGTTGTAGGAGAATACCATTGGTTCTGGGAATTTTTTATTTGTGAGTGGACAATGAGAAAACACCCTATTTTGTGGATTGCTAGCCCTAACTTGGGGGTGACTTGTTGTTGAGATTTGGAAAACAAGTCTATGTTTGGGTGGAACATCTGTCTCAAGTAGCTGGTTGCACAACCGTTTTTAAAAGCTAGTGTTTGATCTTGTTTTTGTGTTGCATTATGAGTTTAATTGTTGTTTATAATAAGAGATTGTTGAATATTGTAAGTTTTGTTGTGACAAATTGTTTCATTGGAATATCCATGAAAAATTATTGATCATATCAGGATCAGAGAAAATTTCTTTGGGTTTTTTGTGGGAAGTTATAAGATTCAGGGATTTGAATAATAAAGAGGTATTAAAACCCTAGCCATGGTGGGTGAGTCCAATAAAAAATAATGGGATGAGTTGGAGGAGATATTTTTAAAGTTGGAAGCACAAGTCACTGACATGTCTTACAACATGGCCATCTTCATGGTAGCTCTGGAAAACAAGTTTGGACCTTTCAGGGAGTTTGGTAGATCTAACTTAAAACCTAGCTCCTACAGGAAATCTGGAGATAATAAAGACCCAAAAAATGAGTGAAAAAAAGAGCTAAAGAAAGAGAGACCAAGTTCTAGTGCCATCACTTCTTTCAAATATTGGTTTAAAGTGAAGTGGTAGTGGAAATAAAACCCTACTAAGGTGAGATTCATGTTGTTAAATTTATTCAATGGTTGCAACAAATATAAGTTTATTTTAGTGCTCATAAGATATGAGAAGAGTAAAAGATTAATTTTCCCAATTGAAGATATAAAGCCATGCCCAAAGTTGGAGGGAAAGTCACATGGGGATGCTTAGGCTAGAGGGTGATCCCCCAGTAGCTAAGCGGGAGGGGTCTAAAACCCTCATTAAGTCCTAGTTATATCATATTTGGTATAAAAAGGACTTGTGGATATGTTGGCATTACATCTGGTAGAAGTAAGGGCATAGTGTGCAAGAGTACACCATTGACTTCAAAAAACAAGTCATTATGTTGTGTATATCTCCCAAGAACCAGAATGTACTCCTCAAGTATCTAGGAGGTCTACACAGTCATTTAAGGAGGCAATTCATGCTCTTTAAATATAGGACAACTTATGAGGCCCATGCGAAAGCATAGAATTTGGAGAATATGGACAAGAAGAAAGGACAACCACATGGTTCCAAGTATAAAGAACACCAACATACTTCCAAGGAGGGAAAGAAGAAGTGGAAAGGATAGTATAAGAAGACAACAACGACATCACATTAGTGCAAGGATCTGAATAAACATTGTGATCACCATAACATTGATGGTCACACTGAATATAAGTGTTCAAAGCTACATCCAAAAATGAATCCAAAGAACCCAAAGAAGGATGCCAAGAACAAGGACATACTAGCTATGGATTCATGCAACCATATCAAGAGTAGCATATGTGTAAATGAAAAAAGTTTTTCCATCACGGAAGGAGGTGAACCTAAGTAGCTTCCATCCTAAGGAAGAGAAGGAGATGACAAAAATTTTCCATATCAAGATCTACGTTAAGAAGATGAAGGTGGATGCTCCATTTGATTATGCTACTTCATAGGCCAACCTCATTGTAGAGGACCTAGTAAGAAGAGATGTCACCTAACAACCCTAACTAATCTCTCGTTAATTACCCACTTTACTGATGGGTGAACCAAAGTTGCGTAAATTTTAACATATTAAAATAAAACTATTATCAATACACCAACATTGAAATATTATGGAATCTTCATGTCTTTCAACTTTCATGTTGTTGTTGTTGTCTCCCACAAAGTAGTAATTAGGAATACTTGTGAAAATCTTCACATGAAGTTCATTCTCCCTTCAAGCCATTTAGGGTTTAGATTTTGGAGAATATATAAATTGGGTTTGGTTTGGTTTTGTTTTTTTGTTTATAATAAGTAATTAAATTTATATTGTTATTCTTAATATTTTTGGTTATCACCTGATGCCATGAATGTTAAGTGGACTATTCAAATCATGTAAATTATTCGTCAATTGTGATTAATACTCATGGATATGGATCATAGATTAATGACTTAGTCTATGCAGTTAATCCCCAAAATAATATCTAATATTATTTATTATTAGTGTTCTTGTATGACCAACCTGTGATGTGTCCATATTTTTATGAAAAAGTATGTTTAAATTAAATAAAAAAAAGGTATATTTAAAGTTTTTATTTATTTATATAGAACTTATTTATACTAAACAAAGTTAAGTATGTTTACTTGTTGTACATCTTTCTATAAAATAAATATATGATTGACATAAACGTTATATGCCTTTTCATTGGTTTTTTACCTTATTTATTATTTTTTCTATTATGTAGAAAATAGAGTAGTTTTACTATATTTTTTCATATTATTCTGCAGCAGAAAAGAGAGTAGTTTTATTATATTTAAGAGAATTATATAAACAATTTGGATTTGTTTTTTTCTTTCTTGGAATACAATTTGTCATATTCCCAAGACTTTAAGTGAAAATAAGATGGTTGATACCTTACCAACCCTAATAATAATTGGTTCTCAAAGAGTTTTGAATCCAAGTGGATAGGATAACCTTCATTCTCTCAAAGTTTGATATTTATGATTACAATTTTCTTAATCATTTTCATCAATACAATATCCTTCACATTTTGTAATAATATTAAAATTATTTAGTTTAAAACTATGTTTTTGGTTGAAGTATATAACATTTCACTCAATAACACACTTTTTTTGTGTGTTATTTTCTTAATTTTATCATTGATATTCGAGGCAAGTGGTCTTAGTCATGTTGTACAACTTGAGTGGGATTAATAGTAAAGAACACGTGTTTCCTCCTTAAAAGTAATAGGTTCAAATCAAAAGGGAAGAAAATAAGTACACCTTTATAAACTTAGTGAAATCTCTATGTAAAAAAATATCACTTATCCCACCAAGAAAAAGATCTCATATGCCAATTTAATATTTAACTACATCATAACCTTAAAATTAAATTATTATTATTATTTATAATGAAAAAACACCATATTCTCTATATTAAACCTATATTTTCTAATTACAATAAATTAAAATTAAAATTATTTCTTTATTAAATATATATTTTTTTCTTCAGAATTTTAAATAATCTTTAAAGAATTTTAAATAATCTTTAAAGAATGTATACAAAACGTCTCAATCAACATCAAGATCGCCTTTTACTTTTCAAGATGTATCTTTTTAAATCAAAACTTTGTGTATTTAGAATCCACGCATTAATATATATTTAAATAAATGCTTTTTCCTCTTTTTGTCATTAAAAAATATTTTTTAAATTGAATTAAAAAAAATATCATTTTATACTAATAAATAAGTCAAAACTTTAATAAAATATAAAAATGGAATCACACATTCAACGAATTTTTTTTTTTTAATTGAATTAAGAAAATATCAGTTTATACTACTAAACAAGTCAAAACTTTTGTAAAAAAATAAAAATTAAATCTCACGCCCAACACCTTAATTGTGCATACACATATTTATTGTAATATAAATATTTGAATTGAATTTTAAAAATATATTTTCAATTTTCGACTATTTCCAATATTATGGAGGTGTATTGCTCTTACCTAAAAACCTCTTTACATAACAAGGATAATCCAAATTTTTAATTAGCAATATAATTTTTTTAATTAATAATTTTTAAAAAGTAAATTAAAGAAAAGATAAATGTTTGATTAGATAATAAATAAAAGATTTCAAAAACTTTATTAATGATTTTCTTTTATTTTCCCATTTTATTAAATATTTTCAAAGTGACATTTCTTATCATTTATATTTTCACATTTTATATTTTTTTTAATTTTTCTTTCTATTTTTACAATTATGCATTTCCACATTTTACATACAAAATGTTGAATGTGAAGGGTCTTGTTACACTTTTCCACATTTCTTTGTCAAATCCTCACATTTTGGCATCTCCACATCCGATGTGGAGTGCAAAACTTCTTTATTTCATGTATCAGTGGTTCACACCCTTGCATTTTACATATGGAATGTGGAAGCGTTCCACTTTGACTCTCATCTTTCACATCATTCACAATGCATTCACATTCGAAAGTGACAAGGATGCTTCATTAAATACATGTGTTTTAAATGTTTAATTTTGAATAATAAAAAGATTTTTTGGTTTGAATTTTGAGGCAAGAGCATCTCATCATACATTAAAAAAAATGGTTTATTCATAGCCATGCAAGTCAAGTATGTTAATTTGTAATATATAGACATTTTTTATTACAATTCTAATAAGAATCTTATAAAATTTTAGGTATGAGTATATTTCTACTATGATCTTAGATTCATATACGGTAGAGCAATGTTTTTATGGATTTTGCTCAATTTTAAATCGATAAAAAGTAAATTTGTTACAAGATTAAACAACTCCCCTCTAAACTAATTAAACTTTGTTCAACTCACTAATTATCATCATAATTATTCCCAACTTTAATAATTTATTTAAGTTATATATTCTAAATTTTATTTTATCCACTAAATTTTATAACACCTTTTTCGTCTATTTCTTAAAAATGTTTATTAAAATAAATCATATACATTTAGCATACATACCTTTTAAAATCGCTTTTAAAATACACATATTTTTCTAATTTAAAAAGTCGATTTTAATTATCTATCCCTAATTTTTTTTAAATGCCCTCTTTAAACTTTGTTATAAGTAATGAAAATTTAAGAAATCTTATTGTAATTATGAGAAATACTACACTTTATTAGTCCTTGTTGAAGGCCAAAGTACTATAGACATGAATTCATCCTTGACTAC
>JZKD02S0752433.1:183589-199065 GCA_000966675.3 Picea glauca
ACCACCTCACAACCCTTCTATCATCCCCACTGCTTCACCACCTTTCTATAATCCCCATCATTGTACCCCCATGTCATAAAAGGTTGAAAATATTCCCTTAATACACATAGTAGCATCCATTATTGTATTGCTTAATTCATAGCACTTGTGGGAAGAAAAACAAGGTAGCCCCACCAAATCACACTATAGAAAAGAATATTTTTATGTACAAAGCCCAACTCTTGACATAAATTACATTGGTGTTGCCTTGAACGATCGAGAAAAAAGATCTCATTGTGCTATATGTAGTAAGAAAAGTGAACTAAAGGATGGAAAAAAGGTTGCATAAAAGAACTTTACAAAATCGGAGCGTTAGACCAATTGATTAAGAGTGTTACCTGAATGTTTCTCTAATTCCCTATTATACCCCTTGATTCGTTCCTACACATCATGGTGGAAGACTAGTTCTGTCAAAATGCCTTCGAAAGGGAAGGGAAAATAAAAGCAAAGGCATAAAGATTGTATATATACATTATATATGGAACAACATGTTCAGGTACTACAACTATTTTACTAGTTTTATGCATTTTTGAAGAAAGGAAATTTAAATTACCATGCATATGCATGGCACTTGTGGCCTTGCATGTTTGATGGGGAAATCTCTTGGGATTTATGGAACTAGCAGACCTCATGAATACATAATCTGAAATCCAATTTGATCATTTGATCTCATGGAAAATATATATATAATCAATTGTCAATTAAACTATGTCTTCACATAATAGATCTCTTCTTGAACATATGTAAGAAATTTTGTTTTCAAATAATGATCTAAAGTAACATATTAGATAGATCATGTTTTGTGATCAATGTTTCATGGAGTTACCTCAAATTGGTTTATATTTATGATGTTATCATTGTCACCCTTAACTTTGTGGACACTTGCAAGAAACATTTCTAAGCAATATCAAAGATTTTTTTTTGGATCCAATCAAGTTTCATTTGAAAGCAATGACTAAAGAGACCATTAATACAAGACGTTATTAGGGCTAGTGAGGTATCCTCCCTTATGTTACTTCATTTGATTAGGACTATGTTTACCCCAACAAAGAAATGTATAGTCCTTGAGATTTGAGGTTCTATTGGACATAGCTTATGTGACAACTTTTTAGGAGTCAACTTCTTGGTCACTACTTAGCAAATAACACTCACAAGAAAAATTCAATTCAACTTATAACAAGATGTATGAGCTAAAACTAGGATAATATCAAAGAGTACTTACATATTATTTCGAATACCACCCTTAAGAACAAACCCAATTCAACTTATAACTCAACAACATGTATGACCTAAAACTAGAATAATCTCAAGCATTGCGTAACTATTTCTTTCAAATACCACCCATAAGAATAAATCCAATTAAATGTATAACCCAACAAGATATATAAGCTAAACGTAGGATAATCTCAAAGAGTACTTACATATTTCTCTCAAATACCACCCACAAGAACAAACCAAATTCAACTTATAACCTAACAAGATGTATGACCTAAAATCAGATTAATCTCAAGCAATAGGTAAACATTATATAAACAAACATAGGGGGAGACCAGAAACTAGAAGTTTCTAGAAATAACTAGGGGGAAACCTCAGAGAAAAGATGATATGCAATAAAACAAGCATAGGGAGAGACTAGGAACTAAAACTAACTAGGAGGAAACCTTAGAGAAAATATAATATTCAATAAACATGTTAATTCTTCCACGGCCTGAATGCTTTGGGATTCTTGCTGATTTATGAGGGAGTTGAAATCGCTAACCTGCAAAGGTCTATCAGTATATCACCTTAGTCATAGTTATCACCTCCTAGTCCACAATTGGATACCATGCAATGTGTTATCTGCAAACTGATGTTATTCCCAGGTTTGCACATTTCAACTTAAATGCTATTCCCACATTTATTTACATTAGTTTTCACACACTCGACCCCCTACATACTCTTTTAATGGATGGGGTATAAATTTTCTGTTTTCCTACAACTCACTGAATTCCTCGAATGAGGACACCATCACCTAGTACTCAGCGAGAGCTTTCCAATGACTATAACCTCACTCAAAATCGAGCTCTGGTTTGAAATTTATGGCCTTATGAAGTTTTCAGTGTGTCATTGGTCAATGATCACCCCCTTCGCCATGTGGCATCCACATGGCTTCACCTCTCTCGTGTATTCTGTCACACACCCGACCCCCTAAGTACTCGTTTAAGGGATGGGGTATAAATCTTTCATTTTCCTACAACTCCTAGAATTCCTCAAATGAGGAAACCATCGCCTAGTGCTCACTGAGAGCTTTCCAATGACTATAACCTCGCTCGAAATCGAGCTCTGGTTGGAAATTTATGGCCTTTTGAATTTTTCGAGGCGTCATTGGCCAATTTCCACCCCCTTCGCCACATGGCTTCACCTCTCTCGTGTCATCTGACATGGCATGGTCATGACCTGGGTCGTCACCCCCTGAAGATGATGTGGTTGCTGGTTGTAGGGAGTATCTCTTGGTCTTTGCGAATACCAATCCTTCAGGCCTTCTTCATTCTTGGACAGTTCTAAAAAATTCCCAGAGACCCAAAGTCCCGAAGTCTTTTTCCACTCCAAGATATATGGTGGAGCTCTATCCATCCTTGGAGCTGACATATGAGATTTATCCACACTTAACCCATATCTTAGACTTTGACAAGGGGGGGGTGCATCCCACACCTAACTCGCATCCAATACCACGGTGCCACATGGACCTATCCAAGAACACCACATCACAATGGTGTACGTGGGCCTGTCCAATCGGAACTGGAAAATTCAACAAGGGAACTTCAACGCTTCGACATTTACCACACCCTCTTATATTCTCAAATCTCTCAGAGCCCCAGAGTCCTAAAGTTCCGAAGTTCCAAACTCCCGAAAAGGTTCCCATGCACGTACTTAACTTAAGGTTAATCAAAAGATTTATTTAACCCAACTAATTAAGTAATCTCCAGCCTTCGGGCCAAAGCCCATATTAAACTCTACTATGAACTCCCAAAGTCTTGAAGTCTCGGAATCCCCGAAGTTCTGTGAACCGTCGATCTAAGATCCTTCAGGATCCTTCTCGACCGCTCGATTGAGGGTTGTGGAAAGATATAATAAGAGGGAGTACTAACTGACAACAAATGGTAGCCACTACCACATGACCACTTCGACCGATAATACTTTGAACAGGTTGAAAGGTTGGAAATTGCAAGAGTCTCAAAGTCACAAAACCATGAACTCCCACCAACCGTCTGATCAGGTAGAGAATTCGAGTAACATACTCATTGTTGCATCCATAAGAGGAAAAGTACAAGAATCACATTGTTGATCCATGATCATGATCAATGGTGAAGAGAATACCTATGGTCAAATGTTGGTAAGTGTTTAACGATAGGGAAGATACCATGATAACGGATAAGAGACTGCCAGTTGTCGGTCAAGTCGTCCAGTCACCGCTTCGACAGGTTGCCTTCGATAGGATTTCAATGTGTTGGGGTTCCAACATCCGAGAGTCTCGGACCTCCGAAATCCCAAAGCTCAGAAGGCTCAACGCCTTTTGAGTGTAGCGAAGGGTTCCAAGGTCCTGGTCATATGGAACTCCTAGTGGATCAAGGGCTCAATTCGGCACGCCCACATGAAAGGTAATAATCTCGTGGTTTTGGTCTTATGGTCACTTGGGAACTTTGTGTGCCTCGAAAGGCCATGCTTCAAAATATTAACCGAGAGTTGGTTAGGCCCGTGGTTTTGGGCCCAAAGTCACATGGTAAAGTGGGTTGAGGGAAGCGCCTTTTATCCCTAGAACCCAAATTCTATAATTGGAAAATGGGTTTCGAGGGATGGACGAGTTCAGGATAGTCCTGTAGAGTATGTCTTGACTTTGTATTCATGGACTTGATCCATGAAAAATCATTTTTAAGGTTTAACACAAATAGACTTAGACAAGAGGCCAACTCACCTTCTTCCCCAATTCCTTTTGAAACCCATTAATAAAAGTCCTCCTTTGCTAAACATAATTAAACATAAATCCATTGATAGAATATGATATTTAAATTCTATTTCAAATCTCCCAGACTAGTAGGCCATTAGAGCCACAAACTCTACTATTTTTAACAAGACAAAATATTATGCCATCATCTAGCTCAAGTAATTACATATTACAACAAAACAGTCAAGGCAATATAAAACTCAAAGTCACACTTATCTGAAACTTGGAATTTAGTTGGAAACTGCTGAAAGGGGTTCCCTTTTCCCCCCAACCATAGGTACAGTTTCTCTTGGAGTATTCCTTAACTGGCCACCCCCTAGCTAGATCATGATTTCATGAGAGTGTTTATGCCTAATATTAGCAACATCAAGGGACAAATGTTACTCTCCTTTTCCCACAAGAACCTGGCAGTCCAATTTTCTATCCACCAAGCAAGTGATCCTACTATGATTGCTCACTCGATCGCTACAACTCTGTTTATCAACTTGATTAGAAAACACAGTCCAAGCGTTCTTAAACCCATATCAACTTAGTTCTCGGTTCTCCTCAAAATGAGAGAGCCTTGTGTGCTCCCTCTTCTTCATTTTTCCTCAGACCCATTCGTGTGTCTTTCTTTCTCTGCTTTTTCCCTCTGCCCATGATTTTACTTTCTTTTCTTTCCTTTCCTAGCAATATTTTGTGGGTCAGATAAAGAAATTTCCAGATGGTACTCTGCCCATCTCCCTCATTGATTCTTGAGGGAAAAATTCCCAACTACCTGCTTGACTGGTAATTAAGTTTTTCTAGGCCAGAATATTGTTCTAGGTATGCATATTTATATCCAGCAGAGTACCGACTTGACAGGGGTCATCTCACCATTAGTGGTTCCCCTACCATCCCTCTCATGCATCATGATCTATATGGAAACCCTCTTTCAATATTCATGCCACAATTTCCTTTTACTTAATAACAAAATATATACATTACCTTTTATAGCAGGATTCATTGTCTATCCAACATTCACATGACATATTTGTCTACAGTCTTGTTCAGAGTAATAATAATATTTACAATTTGGGGGAAACAAGGGCATTACAATCCCATCCCCCTTAAAAAGGAACACCGCCCTGGTATTCTACCTGCCACTGTGGTTTTTATGTACAATAGGTAACAAAAATGGGTATGCTTTTCTCATGGCATCCTCCAATTCCCATGTAGCTTCATCTAGACCAAAGTGTTTCCACTGCACCTTGAACTGAGAAATTGTTTTTTTCCTGAGTGGAATCTCTTTCCTGACTAGTCTGCATCGTGGTTCTAGTAGGAATTCTCCCTCTGGTTCCACCTGGATCACAGACCAGTCAATTATATGATTAGAATCATGTACATATTTCTTCAATAATAAAACATGGAAAACATTATGTGCTTTTACTGTGGGAGGAAGTGCTAGTTTATATGCTATGGGTCTTACTCTGTCAGAATTTCAAAAGGTCCACAAAACTGAGGTGTCATCTTGGCACAATTTCCCATTCTCAAGGAAACTCTTCTTGGTCTAATTTGAAGATACACATGATCCCTTACTTTTAACTCTCTAAGAATCCAATGTTTGTCTACATAGATATTATGCATGTCTTGAGATACCTTCAGATTGTATTTTATTTGACCTAATTGGTGTTCCATTTATTTTAATAATTTTGGCCCAAGGGTTATTATATCTACTGGGTTATTCCAGCTGATTGGAATGTTGCATTGTCTACCACAAAGAGCCTCAAAAGGGCTCATCTTCAATGGCTCCCAATAGCCATTGTTATAAGCAAATTCTACTAGTGGTAGGTAGTCTTCCCACTTCCTAGGATGATGCATAACATGCATCCTTAACATGTCCTCTAATACTTGATTTAGTCTCTCGGCCTGTCCATCAGTTTGAGGGTGATAGGTTGTACTAAATAGCAATTTAATTTCAAAACCAACAAATAGGGATTTCCAACAATTTGAACTAAATTTTGTATCTCTGTCTGATATGATTTCCTTAGGCATGCCATGCAGTATAAATATTTCTTTCATGAAGATATTGGCAATATCTATTGCCTCAAAATTTGACTTCCCAGGAATAAAGTGAGAAACCTTACTCAACTTATCCAAAACTACCATAATGGCATCATTATGCTTGGTTGATTTAGGCAAACCGGTGATAAAATCCATGGAGATGGTTTCCCATTTCCACTCAAGAATTGGTAGGGGTTCTAGTATCCCTGCTAGATGTTTGTGCTCCACATTAACCTCCTGACAATCTAATCATTTATCCAAGTATTCAACTATTTCCTTCTTCATTCTTGGCCAATAAAATAGTTTCTTGGTGGTTGTGATCATTTTCTGATAACCAGGTTGACCAATGTATGGTCTTTTATGTATTTCATCAATTATAAAGCTCTTCAAGTCATCACAATTTGGAATATACAACCTACCTTTTTAAGTTAGAAAGACATCATTCAACAATTGATAGCCCTCATACTTCAACCCTGTGGGCTCTTGCTCTAGGCATGCTTTCACAATTTTGAAAAACTCATCTACTTCTTGTGCACTTTTGACTCTCTCCTTGATGTCTGACTCACAAGTACTCACAACTTCCAGGTGAATCACTTCCATACTTCTACTAACGACATCAACCACTTTGTTTTCCTTTCCCTTAATATGTTTGATTTCAAAATCAAATTCACTAAAGAGAGCCATCCACCTAGATTTCCTAGCATCGATTTTGGGTTGGTAAAACAAGTATCTCAACCCAATCTGGTCTGTCATTAGCCACAAATATTCTTCTTAGGAGGTAATGCCTCCACATTTTTAAAGCATGTACTATGGCAACCAATTCCAAGTCATGTGTCACATAATTGATTTCATATTCATTTAATTTTCTGGATTCATAACATATTACATGCCCTTCTTGCATGAGGACTCCTCTGTGTCCTTTGTTGGCATCTGTACACACCAGGAAGTCATTGTTTGGGTTTGCAATTTTTAGCACTAGTGCATTGGTTAAAATGTGTTTTAGTTGGTGAAAACTCTCCTCATGCTATGTTGTCCAAATGAATTTATCTCCCTTTTCTATAGGGAGGTGATTGGACAACCAATCTTGGAAAACCCCTTTAGGAACCTCCTATAGTATCTGGTTAGGCCCATAAAGGATATGATATCAGAGACATCCCTTGGTGTAGGCCAATCCATGATGGATTTGATCTTGTTAGGGTCAACTACCACTCCTTCCTCAGTGATGACATGGCTTAAGTAAATAACCCTTTTAGAAAATAAATCACACTTACTAAACTTGGCATATAGCTTATGCTCTCTTAACAATTGAAGCACTAAATTGAGGTGTTCTTCATGTTCTTCCTTAATCTTAGAATAGATTAGAATGTCATCTATGAATACCAACACAAATATATACAAGAATTTATTGAGTATATTATTCATCAGGCACATAAAGGTGGTTGGTGCATTGGTAAGCCCAAATGGAACTACCACAAATTCATAGTGCCCATACCTTGTCCTAAAGGTTGTTTTATGTATGTCTTCATCCTTAATTCAGACTTGATGGTAGCCATACCTTAAGTCAATTTTGGAAAATATTTTACCACCCCTTATTTGGTCAAATAGGTCATCAATTCTTGGCAAAGTATACTTATTCTTAATGGCCATCTTGTTGATTCATCTATAGTCTATACAAAACCTGAGGGTGCCATCCTTCTTATTCACAAAAAAGGATGGTGCTCCCCAAGGGGACACACTAGGATGGATGTAACCTTTGTCCAACATCCCCTTCAGCTGTAGTTTGAGCTCAACTAGCTCCAATGTACTCATTCTATAGGGTTCTCTAGACATTGGCACCACTCCGGGTACAACTTCCATTTAGAAATCAATATCTCTTCTTGGAGGTAGACTTGGTACCTCTTCCAGAAACACATCTTTGTACTCTCTTAATATAGGGTGGTCCTCTAAACTTGTTTCACTCTCCTCAACAGAGTTCAGTGCTTTTATTGCATACAAATGGAATCATATTATGCAATACTTCTTCACTTGAAGGGTTGATATTTGTCTCACCGAGACATGTTTTTGAATTCCCTGGAAGGTTCTTTTCTCCCCTTTCTCATCTTCACATTCTAAAATTTTATTGTAACAATTTAACTTGGATTTATGGGAAACCAATCAGTCCATGCCAAGAAACATGTCATAAGATCCTAAAGGAAGTATGTTTATAGTTGTTTATGTGGCTAGCCCATTCACAATGAATTTTCATTCTGGTAATACCTCTATTACTTTTCTTTTTGTTCCTGTGGCTAGTTGTACCAGCCATGATTTAGCATGTTTAACTGGCTGCAATTTACATTTCTCAATAGTTTGAGGGGAAACATAACTCAGATTAGAACCAAGTTCAATCAAAATAGAAACAACATGGTTGGCAGTCATACCTTCCATATCCACCACTGAAGCTTGGTGGTCAGCTTGTCTATTATCCATGGCTGCATAAATTCGTGGAATTCCCCTAGCCACATCATTGAATGTGGTAGATTCCTGGATATTTTAGACTCTCCTATTGTCTTGATGCCTATGTGGAAAGACCCTCTACAAATTTTCTTCTCCACATCCCCAACACTTCAAGGGTTCTCTCTTTGTATTATCAGTCTTTCCTAGGGTCGATCCCAAAGGTTTATTTCCACTCTGAGATGGTAAATTTTGTTGATACACACTTTTAGTGGGAAGGATCATCTTAGAGCCTTTCCCATGGTTCTTAAATCTTTAGGGTTTAAACCCATTCTTCTTGAACCCCAATTTGCTTTCCTTTTTCCAACCCTTATGAGGTTATTCCTTGTGCTTGAATTTCTCATATCAATACCTTTCCTTCCTAATGGTGTCTTATGAGGTCTTAGGTTCATCAAACTCAATCATGTCTCAAAAGGATTGAGGCAGTACAATAATGAACCACTGCATCTTTGTCTTTTCATCCTTGATATAAGGAGCATGCCTCATCAACTCAAGGAATTTGTTGACATATTCATCTATGGTAAGTTGTCCTAACTTGAGTTCATATAAATCCTTAGTCTTTTCATCATAGTACCTCTCATATAGGTACTTGTTCTTAAAATATTTCTCAAAATGTATCCATGACAAATCCTTCTCATGAATTCCTTTCACATTTCTAAGGTCCTCCCACCATATGGAGGCCTTTCCATTCAGTTTGAAAATTGCTATTCGAGCCTTTAAGTTTTCAGAGTAGTCATGAACTCTGAGATACTTCTTTAGGTCCAGTAGCCAATCTTTTGCTTCTTCCTCTTTCTTAATCTCTCAATCAAAATTTGGTGGCTTAGCTTTCCTAAACTCTTCAAAGTCACGACCCTTAGTACTTTTTCTCCACTTTCTTCTCCCTTGAAGGGGTGAACTAGTCTCATTTCTAGACAATTCCTTGGAGCTATCAGTTCCCTTAATAGAGAATTATTCAGATGAATCCTTGACGTTAGCGTGCCTCTTGGCTCCATGTTAGGCCTTCTTCGAGATGCTTCTTATTGTGTTGTTACTTTCAAAGCCATGTTTTTGTATCTCAGGTGGACTTTGTTTTTTCTTAATGTTATGTCCGTCCATATTATTGGCTATTGGCCCATGTTGCATAGATTTCAATTTGTTTTTCATGTTCTTTTATCATCCTTTCATTTTTTTCCTTACAACTTTGTAATTCTGCCATAGGGATTCTTACAGTTTCAACTAAATCTAGAGGAATTTACACCGCCCTCCTCTCATCATAATCTTCTTCTTTGTTATGTGATATTTCTCCAAACTCATGATGTGTCGCCATTTATTCATGTTGTAGTTTCTTTACTGTCCACTAATTGTTTGAGTGTTGATAACAACATTTTTTGTTAGTCATCTATCCTCAAATTTTATGAACAACACGGGTAATTATTTTTTTATATAAGATACAATTAGCTTCATTATTCCATATACAACATCAACATGCATTTCATATTTAAAACATGTAAAAACAACAGGAGGTATCACTCTTTTTAGTAGTAAATCTTAAATGAGCTCTTACAGGTGGGTAGGGTTGGGTACCCTGCTTCTTAAATGTATTCTATTAGAATTTATTTCCACTCTTTTATGAGCCCAAGCAGGCCAAGTGTTGTTGCCTTCTTTGATACCATTTTTTCACACACTTGGCCCCCTAAGTACTCTTTTAAGGGATGGGGTATAAATTTTCCATTTTCCTACAACTCCTTGAATTCCTCAGATGAGGACACCATCGCCTAGTTCTCATCAAGACCTTTCCAACGACTATAACCTCGCTCAAAATCGAGCTCTTGTTTGAAAGTTATGGCCTTCCAAAGTTTTTGGGGTGTCATTGGCCAATGACCACCCCCTTCACCACGTGGCTTCACCTCTCTCGTGTCATTTGAAATGGCACTATCATGACTTGGGTCATCACCCCCTAGCGATGGCATGGCTACTAGTTGCAGGGAGTATCCCTCAGTCTTCATGAATACTGGGCCTTCATCCCTTCGTCATTCTTGCACAATTCTAAAAACTTCCTAGAGACCCAAAGTCCCGAAGTCTTTTTCCACTCCAAGATCTATGGTGGATCTCTATCCACCCTTGGATCTGACAGTTGAGATTTATCTGCACTTAACCCATAGCTTATACGTTTATAAGGGGGGAGTGGGTCCCACACCTAACTCACATTTAATACCACGACGCCATGTGGACCTATCCAGGCATGCCACATCACAATTGTGTGTGCGGTCCCATTCAATCAAAACTAGACACTTCAACAATGGAACTTTGGTGCCTTGACGCTTCGACGTTTACCACACCCTCCTATATCCTCAAATCTCCCAGAGCCCTGAAGTCTCAAAGTTTTGAAGTTCTAGACTTCCGAAAAGGGTCCCACGCACGTACTTAGCTTAAGGTTAATCATGAGATTTATTTAACCTCGTTAATTTAGTAATCTCTGACCTTCAATCCAAATCCTAGGTCCGGAATCCCCTAAGTTCTGCGGACCGTCAATGTAAGATCCTTCGGGATCCTTCTCGACCACTTGATCGAGGGAAGTGGAAGGATAGAATAAGTGGGAGTACTAACCGACAAAAAATGGTAGTCACTACCCCATGAGCACTTTGGCTAGTAATACGTTGAAAAGTTTGAAAGGTTGGAAATTGCAAGAGTCACAAAGTCATGAAACTACAAACTCCCACTAGTTATCCAATCAAGTAGTGAATTCAGGTAACATCTCCACCATTGGATCCATAAGAGGAAAGGGACGAGAATGACACCATTGATATGTGATCATGATCAATGGTGAAGATAATACTCTTGGTCAAATGTTGGTAAGTGTTTAACAATAGGACGTATACCATGATAACAGATAAGAGACTACCAGTTTCTGGTCAAGCCGTCCAATCACCGCTTCGATAGGTTGCCTTCGACAAGATTTGAATGTGTTGGGGTTACAACATCCTCGAGTCCCGGACCTCTGAAGTCCTGAAGCCGGGTAGGCTCAGCTCCTTTTGAATGTAGCGAAGGGTTCCAAGGTCCTGGTCATCTGGTCATATGGAACTCCTGGTGGCTTGAGGGCTCAAGTCGACACGCCCACATGAAAGGTAATAAGCTCGTGGTTTCAGGCTTATGGTCACTTAGGACCTCTGTGCACCCTAGAATTCCACTCATCAAAATATTAACCAAGAGTTGATTAGGCCCGTGGTTTTGGGCCTGAAGTCATATGGAAAAATGGGTTGAGGAAAGCACTTTTCATCTCTAGAACCCAAATTCTAGAACATGAAAAGGGGTTTCAAGGGATGGACGAGTTCAGGGTAGTCTTGTAGAGTCCATCCTGACTTTCTATTCGTGGACTTGATCCCTAAACAAACCTTTTTAAGGTTTAATACAAATAGAATCAGACAAGAGGCTAGCTCGCCTTTTGCCCCAATTCCTTTTGAAACCCATTAATAGCAGTCCTCCTTTGCTAAACATGATTAAAGATAAAACCATTGACATAATATGATATTTAAATTCTACTTCAAATTTCCCAGACCGCTAGGCCATCAGAGCCACATACTCTACCATTTAGAACAAGATCAAACATTATGTCATCATCTAGCTCAAGGAATTACATATTACAACAAAAGAATCAAGGAAATATAAAAATCAAAGTCACACTTGTATGAAACTTGGAATTTAGTTGGAAATTGTTGAAAGGGGTTCCCTTTTCCACCCAACCATAGTAACAATTGCTCTTGGAGTATTCCTCAAATGGCCACCCCTAGCTAGATCATGATGCCATGAGAGGGACTATGCTTGATCTCAACAACAACAAGGAACAAAGGTTACTCTCATTTTCCCACAGAAACCTGGAAGTCTGGTTTTGTATCCACCAAGCAAGGGATCTTGGTGTGTTTTCCCACTCAATCCCCGCAGCTATGTTTATCAAATTGATTACAAAACATTGTCCAATCATTCCTGAACCCAGAACAACTTAGTTCTCAGTTCTCCTCAGAACTAGAGAGCCTCACAAACTCCCTCTTCTTCATTTTCCGCAGATCCATTCGCGTGTCTGTCTTTCTCTGCTTCTTCCCTCTGCCAACAATTTTCCTTTATTTTCTTGCCTTTTCCAACAATATTTCTTGGGTAGTTAAGTTTTTCTGGGCCAGAAACTTGTTCTGGGTCTGCGTATTTATATCCAACAGATTATCAGCCTAGCAAGGGTCATCTCACCATTAGTGGTTCCCCTACCATCCCTCTCACACATCATGATCTTTCTAGCAACCCTCTTTCAACAGTCATGCCACAATTTATTTTTATTTAATAACAATATATATATATATATATATATATATATATATATATATATAAGGATTCATTGTTTGGCCAACATTCACATGACATATATGTTTATAGTCTTGTTCATAGTAATAATAATATTTACAGTTTGGCGAAAACGGGGGTGTTGCACTGGTTATGTTGGCTCAATTTATTGTATTATACATTTCTACAATTGAAAGCCATACGATGTGCTATCCATGAATGTTATTCCTAGATTTCAACATTCCAACTTAATTATATTTCACATGGAGAATTTTCCAACAATAAGTTAAGTAGACAACTAACCATTGTATTACCATTATATAATGCTTTTACCAATTTACAGAGCTGAGAATCAAACAAAAAGATGCATGCAAAGAAATTTGTGTCACAATTCATAAGATATCTTTCACTTATTTGTTATTATTAGTCTTTTTCATACATTGGCTAGGTTATTAAAATTTAAACTCATGCATATTACATCATTGTTTTAATTTATTCTATTCTATGCTCCAACAACTCTCATTACAATAAATTGGGAATATGGTAGTATTGTAAACATTACTTCTAGTGCTCCAAATATATCAAGACATTCAAAACTGATGGAATTCTTTTATTATTGAGAATGATTTTATTCATGGTTAATTATGTTAAGATAAACGTCATGGTATGATTACTAGGATAGGTTTTGCATTGGAGTGTTTTCATTGTTATTCATATGATTTCCATTACTTTGAAACCAAGTATCATTCAAACATTTTTAAAGTGTAGTTGATGGATTGTCAAAGGGTCCTTACACATAAGAAACAAAGAAAATGTGTCCCAATTATCAAGGAAATTTAGCGTTGTGTAATTGGGAATATGACATGAATGTGATTGTCTATCATTGTTTGTAATATCTATTTCACTCTACCAATACAAAAATAAGAAGAATTCATCCATATGATTCTAGTGGTGGACATGACATGCACATAGAAGCCACCAACTCTTATTAGGCCCTGCCTTCAGCTAGGGACTAATATTAACTAGTGCATTTTGGTACAATAGTTGGTACGTTTTGTATCCTAATTTGTAAGATCACCTAAGTTTTGTTCCAATTTCTTATTACGAAAGCAAATTTCCATTTGAATATTTTATTACCTTTAATTTTTTTTAGTATTTATTAAAAATTATAAATCTAATTTTTTATTCGTTGAGAGCTCACTGATGTGACGTTATTGCCCTTGTGTATGCGGATATTTTTTTGGAATTGTTAGCATTAAAAAATGAATTAAAAAAAAAAACTCAATGGTTGTATGGTCAGCTCTAAACACTGCTCTGACACTGCCCTCACACACTGAACATTTCTCTGACACTGCCCTCACACGCTGCTAGCTCTAACACTTCCACAAAAACCTTATCGTCCTTACCATTGTCACCTTGCCATCTTTTCATTGCATGGCTTGCACTTAGCTCACGACCTTTCCATCTCTTCACCGCTTGACCACCCCTTATCTTTTCACTTGGATGATTACATTCAGCCTGAGGCTGGGCTATAACAACAGTCATCCATTGATCCCCAAAGATGATGAGAATTGCAAAAAAATCAGAGTTTGAGCATTACCTGCGTGAACAATTATGCTTCCAACCTCTCTCTTGTAGCTACAATATCTGATCCTCTATATTCTCCTCAGCCTAGTGCAGAAGGTTTGTATCTTATAGGATTTGATCTCCAATGACATATGAGGTATATATGTAATTTATTATGATTTACAGACTGGACAACAAGAAAATATAGGTTACAATCTCTTCAATAATGCCTCTGTACACATGAATTACATACACATACCTACTTGTTATCAAAGACAACACCATATGCATGTGGAAGGGGGTTGTGATGGTCATGGAAGTACCCACAACAATCGGCAGCATAATGGTCACCACGACAAGAGACGTGTTTTCCTTTCCAAAATGCAACGCAACTTTCTCAGCAAATTGCAATGCAACTTTCTCTGCAAGTGTTTTCGCCTCCACGTAGAACTGCAAAAGAAGAATGCATTTCACGCTGGTATAATTTTAATATTATTTTTTCCCTATGAATTAGAGTGGTGTGATCCTCTTGAATAAATTAAGCTTACCTGACCATAGTTATTGATTTTCCTGATGACGTCCAGTGAAGTCCAATTCCAACACGATCCATCGATAACAAGTAGAGACATGTCGAATAGGAGAGCTTTACTTGTCGAACAGGATAGATGCGCTCAAAGACGAAGTGAAAATGACAGGGCTCATGCATTGTGTTCTCTTACACGATTTTAGAACGTTCATATTTCCTTGGATTGCAGCATCGACTATCTCATTCTATTCATCCATACATGTATTTAAGTTAGCATCGAACCTGGTAACTATATCAAACGAAGACTGAGACATGGTTAAGGAATATTCTTCGATTTTTTTTATGGAAGCTTGCAAGAAATTTTAATGGAGAAAGAGCTCAACTAGTATGAACCACAAGTTGCAAGAGACAGAAAGAACTATCCCCTATTTCTTGTTCGACAACACAGGTATTCCAACAGAGGACGAACACCTTCAGTAACCACTCACATAACCAGATCAAAGATCAACACACCGATGTTTTCACGTGGTAAAATCCCTACGGGGA
>JZKD02S0752433.1:204036-219431 GCA_000966675.3 Picea glauca
CTAACTACAAATGCATACTAATGCATACTAAAGAAACACACTTTTACCTAACGACATATTAGACCAAGTAGATCTTAACTAACTCCTAAGTGTCTAAATATCCTAACATTTCTCACCAAGCAAACCCATGGGACTTCCTTCATATAAGACATTGTTTTTCTTCCTGATGAAATCCTCTTCTTAGTCTGTCTGCTTTCTCGAAACTCCAAACTGATCTCCCACAAATGATCCCTTGATTGTTCATTCTTGCAAGAAATCCATACACTAGTCAGTGGCATCGAGTACTTACAATTTTGATATTCCACCCAACCACGAGATGCAGTCAGATGCCAGGATCTTGTAAGTTGGAGGTGTAGGGTCCGTCCTTTGGGATTTTTCCATTCTCCTTTGGCACCTGTGGTAGAGATCCCCCCAAAGGGCCTTTTATTATACTATTTCTCCCTTCATTCAGAGTTGTCGTAACTCTCATCATGCTATACTCGCGGGGGGAGAAACTCATTCGTGTCCATCCATTGGAACCCCTCTCGAAAGATGTTATCAATCAATATATTTCTAGGAAAGAATGAGATCATCACAACAAAATTGTGTTATTATTCCAACCCCGTCAAATGGGATTATATGGTATACAAGAGTTGTTCCAGAGACAAGGATATTGTTATATATTCCAAACGGATTAACAATAGATAGGAACTCAACATTGAAACAAAATACCTACATTGCATTATTCAAAAATATCGTTGAAACTATGGTCACACTTTCTGAAAAAGAAGTCTTTAGATGTGAGCATCCCAATGAACTAGTTCGTTATCACCTCATTGCTTCCAAAATCAGGCTTCGAATCCATGGGAAATCAATCCCTTCAGTCTCTTATTATGAAATCCCACCAACTCATCCTTCAAACAAAAGTAGTCAAGATAACATAGAGAAAATGAAATTGTGTACTTGCACCATGGTGTTCAACGTTGCCAAATACATAAGAGAATAGTTTATCTACCATTCTCATCTATGTGTGGAACACTTATTTTTGTACGATAACAACAGTGGAAGGGACTATTGAAGGGTTATTATCAAAAAAATACAAGGTAAGTAGATTTGACACTTCTAACATATGCATGCTAACCAAATATATGCACGCTCACCTCGGGATCCTTTGAACCAAGATCCATGTGAGTGGAAACATGAAAGACATTGTGGCAGCCCTGGATGGCATAATCGAAGCTCCCTTCCTCGCACATATCTTCTCTGAAAATATGAAGCCTCTCGTGGGGTACCAATGCCTCTACAGACGACAAATGAATGATTGAACCCAAGTAGGTGATAGCATGGGGAATTATTCTTTGGCTTAGTCATGCTACCTTGTATCAGTGAATTAGACGGGTGGACAACTCTGCCCATTCCACATTAAAACAACAGGATCTGACCTGCCACGATTAGACTGTTAACATAATTAATGAGCCTACGGATTTTGGAGGGTGTTCCTCTCAAGGCACATTGGAAATATATGTGAGAGATGATATTAGTTATTCTCATCTCCCGAATTCAATATATAAATGGTTTTACAAACCAATCTCAATCTTTGTGGAGAGATTATCTTCGTTAGCAATAATCCTCATCTCCTCAATTCAATAGATAAATGGTTTTACAAACCAATCTCAATATTTGTGAGAGATGATCTTCATGAGTAATAATTCTCATCTCCTCAATTCAATAAACAAATGGTAATTTGGTTCTTTGTATTGTTATCGAATCGTACTTTGGTGCTTTGTATTTACACTTTATTAAGGAGGGACGATCCACTGCATGGCTATCTCACTTGTTCTATAATAATCGTAATGCCCAACATAATGTAATCCATAGGGGTTGTCACTCTAAGAGAGATGATCTATAAATATGTTATTTTATACTATTATAACACGAAATAGCTCTTATTAGTCCCTGCCGAAGGCGTAGAGGGACTATAGCGATTGATAATTCGTTGACTTCATATTAATATGTCCTTTGACTATAAATTTTTGCATCATTTGTATTGTTCTTACTATAGAAGTTAAACATTATTTTTTATATAATAAAAAAAATCGTATATGTCATCGTCTCATTGGAGAATATATTGGAGGTCTTATTGCCAACTTTGTTGTTCCCAATGTTGTGAATGTTTAGATATCCAATTTTTTTAGCTTAGACACTCTTTTTTAATTTTTATTACATTTTTACTGAAATGTTTACATATCGAAAGTTCTGACCATTGACATTGTTTTTTAATGTTTTTTTTTATTATTATTCCATGCCAAAGGTCTAGTGGGATGATAGCGATCGATAATTCGTTGAATTCATATTAATATGTCATTTTATTATATTTCTATTTGTATTGAATTGTTTACCTACCGAAGGTTTAGAGCATTGACACTTTTTTTGAGGTACTTGAATAGGCCTGACAACTTAAATGTTTACATAGTGCGAGGTACTAGAACATGCCTAGCAGCTTAAATTTTTTCATACCGCGAGGCCCTTAAACATCCTGACAACTTTAAATGTTCACCTAAATAGGCTTCTTAGAGTACATTTTTCCTCGAATTTTTCCATACAATGTAGCAGTGAATTTGAACAATATTGTTGTCCACCGCCAGTTGCATAGCCATTATATGTTTCATATTTATTCTATGTTTGGAATGCAATTTGGTTATCATTGAAGATACATACATTTTTTACTAGTTCGTTGGGTGCTTCTTTTTCACTGGTTCGTCAGTTGTTGCTTGTTGTTGTTTACTTAAACTTTGCAGGGTTGGGGTCTTGCATGCGCAGTTGGAGTTGTTTTTTTTTTTTGGAATCTACGAGGTCCAGGTGTTGCACCCACAATTTGGGCTGTGCTTTTGTCATTCATCGTTTCAGAGTAAGTTTCGATGCCATAATTTCATTTGTATTCGTTCTTTGTTGTTCACCGTTTGCAGTTTGCAAGTAAGAATGTTTGATTATTTCTACTGGCATGCTCGTCATATGTTTCTGGTTCCTTCTGTGTTTGGGATGCAATTTGGTAATAATTAGAGATACATATGTTGTTTGTTGGTTCAGTGGTTGTTGCTTGTTCTCTGTTTCGTTGGTTCATCGGTTGCTACTTGTTGTTGTTTGGCTCAGATTTGCGAGTTTGAAGTCCTGGGGATGCAATTGGGTGTGTTTGTGCTTGCTCGTTGGTTTGTTGCTTATTGTTTCCTTTTGTTTACTTCGATTTCGCAGGGTTGGGGTCCTGTGCCGACAATTGAAGTTGTTTTTATTTTTTTCACTTTGCGGTGTTCAGGTCCTGTAACCGCAAGTGGACCTGCGGTTCTACCATTTGTTGTGTCTGGAGAAGTCGAGACCTGATGCCTGTCACATGCCCATCTATCCTTCTCTTAAATTTTTCTCCAATTCTTTTTCCTAGCTTCAAACCATACCTACATGTCTTTGCAAAATGTTCTTGTAGAGGAAAAGGATACTGAGATGGTGCTAGCAAGAGTGGTGTTCCGTTCATTGAAAGTTGCAATAATCAGTTTCTATGTTGTTTGGTGTGCAACATTGCTAGCATAATGAATGTGTTCTCAAATGCATGACACCATTTTCATTTGGACGAAACCATTATCATTCTAGGATACTTCAGTGTTGACATGATACAAAATAGTGGCATAACAAATAATTGGACAACTACATGTGCAATTGCAATGTCCGTTGTCTTTTTTTTAAGATAAAACATGTGCAAAATGCACTTATTAACCATATATGGTGAAATGTGGCCATATCGCAATACAACCTCTTTATCATGTACACAAACTAGTGTGACCACGATACAATTTGTCTTGTACTTGAAATATGAGATGTGCACCAAAGATACTACAAAATTATATTTCCATGTCTCAAAGCATATATGGATACTTTGTTGCAAAAAACCAAAATCATTCGGCTATGACCATGCAATTTCTTAATATCTTCTGGCTTGTAATATATTTTGGGCAGGCAAAACTTTAGATAATTACAACCATGGATGGAGAAAAGCAAAGGTCCATGTCTCTAACTATCTTTTGTTCTATTCGTTGATTCTCATTTAGTGTATGTACATATTACTTGTTCTCCCTTGCATACCATCTTCCATTCATGTTCATTGTATTTTGTGTGTTCCCACATTGAAACAAACAAAATAGTTGGAGAAAATGAAGGAGTCTTTACTGCAGGTGTGGAAGAGGAGATACAAAGGTACATGCTTTTACTGTTATTTCAGATTCCATTGTTTTGCATTTCATTCATTGTTTGTATATGTGTTCACCTAATTTAATTTATGTAGATATTGCATATATTCCTACACAATAACTTATCTTCATATTCTTTGTATTTTATGTACCAGTACATTGAAATAAATCGAACTCTGTTTATTCCATTGTATTTTTTCTACATTGCTACATTTAAACAAACAAAGTGGTTGGAGAAGATGATGGACTCTTTGACGTGAATGTGGAGGAGCAGTTACAAAGGTGCATGCCTCTACTCTTATTTCATATTCCAGTGTTTAGTATTTCATTTATTGTCTGTTTATTTGTTCTACTTCTTTGTACCTATTTTAATGTGTGTAGATACTAGGTATCTTTCTACATAGTAACTTATCTTCATGTAAATTGTATTCACTTTGCTCCTACATTAAAATAAATAGAACTGTATTTCTTTCTTTTACATGTCTTTCTGCATACTCGCTTACCTTCATGTCAACTGTATGTTCGACGTTGTTGCATTGAAAGAAACAAATTGGTTGGACAGGAAGATGAATTCTTATATACCACAACAGAGGGGGTTGTAGTACAATCTTCGAAAAGGTATACCAACTGTGCTAGTAAGTCAAACACAGAAAACAGGTGGGTGAATATAATATTGAACTAGAAAATGATGACTTGGAAACAATGGACCTTTGTTGAGACTTCCCGCTTCCAAACATTTCCCTCCCCATTTCTAATTTTCCCACTTTATATTATCCTTTTTTTCCCCTCTTCTATACTTAACCGAATTCCCCTTTGTTTTCCTCATCTACTTTCATTTTCTAGTTTCTTTGCTTAATCGTATTTCTGAAAATGTTTGGGTGTGAGGGTTGGCAGAGTCACAGGTTCACATTTATACTCATGCTTCTATATCATGACTCCGACCAACGGTTTCCTCATTCCATACTTGGCCACTTTTTTGATCGCGGGTTCACGGGATGGCGGGTTCAAGATTGTGCCTCTAGCTTCAGAGGTTCTGTGATATACAGATTGGTCATCGTACCCCCTCCCATCATGCCCTATTTCCTGTTATACGTTTCTGCAGTAAAAAAATATGAGGCATACAATTTGATCGTAGGGTCCTCATGTTTTCTGAGTATCCCTTGACACCCTATTTCGTATTCCATCTCCTTCGACCCTGTATGTTACATTCAGAATAATTATGGACAATATAAAATTCATATGCTTATTTAGTCCTTCTGATGTTCATCTACACATGCGTGCATCAGAAAAAGTTGGACTAGTGACATGTCCATGAGCAGTCAATCATATCAAACATCAACAGATCGACAAGGCCAAAGGTAAAGATGCATACATTGTGTTCCTCATATGTTTACCAAAAAAATATCCTCAGCTATTTATTCATCTATGCCATGGTAGATATGTTGATGTCATTTGAAACACATACTTTGCAGTTCAAAAGAAGTATCAACAAGCACAAGTGGGGTGCCGAGCATAGCACAAGTTCCGCAGACCAAGAGGTCTGGTTGCAAAACTCTGGCTCCATACTTCATCCAATTTGTGTGTCTACTTGTACATTTATGCCAGGAAAAAAAAAAACAAAAAAAATAATGCAAAATACCATTCACATTACTTTTCTTGTTCAAAAAATGTCACCAGGTGTAAACTTATAACACCCAAAATACTATCAATAGATGGCTTGAATAGTCACCTAAATGGACAAGTGTTTGTTGGGGACATAATGGTCGTCTATAGCACCTACTTGGACAAGGAAAAAAAAACTAGATCCATTATGCGTACTGACATGACAGACAACGAGGCCCTGATGATAGTCACACTAACTATTCCCACGCAACTTGTCCAGAAACATGCAAAAAATATATTGCCAGGTAATGGGATATCCATTACAAATTTTAATATATTGCCCAAAATAGTATATGACCGTAGTGATTGTGATCGGATTATATCGCTCAACGAAACAAGTATTGTGGAAAAAATTCCCACTATTTGTTCATAATATCATTTTGTCCCAGACACAAGTATCAACCAACTTGCACAAAGCAATTCCACTTACCCAATCGGAACCATTGGTGCAGTTGTCACACTCGCGAGAAAACTGGGCTCGCAACACATTCTCCATATAAAATATGGAGAGTCGGACAACAAAAATGCAATGGTATTGTTCTCCATATCCAAATTTTTCCTTTGCTTTCACATGTCCATGTATTTCAGTTATGTTACACAACTATTGAACTTTTCCATGTTGCAGTTGCAATTGTTCGACAACTATTCAAATTTGTTTTCCTCAATGGAACAACAATTGCATAAAGGGAAATTTTCACGTATGCTCTTCAAAAATATAACAAAGAAAAGAGAGGTTAGAGAAAGGATCTTTCGCACAACCCAAGAAACATTTGTAACGGAATTGCGAACAAACATAGTACAAGATCTCAAGAAACTAACTATCTCTACAAGTGTTGTGCGTATACATCTACATTTTCATCCTCACTTTGCCTATACAAATTGCCTTCACCGATTTTTTGCACTTTTTTTTTTTGTGCAGTTGTATATTATATGGTTCAATATATTAACTACTATGCTCACGTGCCTAGGTTGAGGGTGTTTTGGTTGCAACAAATGTGTACTCAACCCCCTTTGAGCCTGTGTGTGCCAAATGCAACTCTCTTGCTTCTGCTTCTGCTTTCATAAATGATGATACAATTGATTGTCTACGATGCAGTAAAAAATTCCCTTACATATATAGACATTGCCTCAATGTTGCCATCCAGACCGTGGGAAATACAATCGTACATTGTACAATTAGACAACCTATGTTGCAATATGTGCTTCCTGGGCTAGCGGAATTTCCATATGAAGCATACCTACAGAAAAATGCAAACAGTGTCTACATGTTGTGTGCCTTTCAGATACATAGCAAATTTACCTTAAATGAGAACAATTCAATATTGCATATTGGTTGGATAAAAAAAATCACATCAAGCTTTGGCAGGAAACGAAAAAAACTCATGTGTGTCTGTAATTTTTCTTCAATACCCAGATGAATGTTCATCGGACTCGATTTCTTTGGAGTTTACATCTATGGATGTAAAATTTTCTTTCCAGAGATTTTGTCTCTTTTTGTGCACTTGAAAAAACAAGGAGAATCTATCTACAAATCAAATTGTTGTTGTTATTTTGATTTTTTTTGCATCTTCCATTAAGAATTTTGCATATTTGTTGAGGTGTCCAAATGAAAAAAAAAACGGTGGCTAGTTGTGGATTTGTTGGAGTCTGCACCTTTTTTGGGTGCCCAAATTGGAAAAATTGTTTTCCAACTATATAGCCATGGTAGGATTTCTGCATTTTTTTGGTACCCAAATAAAAAAAGAAGATGATCTCCAACTATACATTTATGGTATGATATGTGCATTTTCTTGATGCCCTAACTAAAAAAAAAAAATGACTCGACATGGATTGAAGCATTGGCTTGAGATCTTCAGAAATCGTAATAGAGACCGGGGAGTTCGAGCATTGGAATTCATACAGGCGGGTGTATTTATCGCTGATGTACAAGCACATAAGATTGTTCAGTCTAGAAATGGAAAGAATGAGGACAAACCCCATACAAAGTATCCAACTGTAAATAACTCAGGCCTATCCTTTGAACTGTCGAAATGGCTTGCTCCTCTAGGAAGAACCATTGGGCATTTCCCATAATATTGGAAATTTTGCATTGTTAAAACTGGTAGTGATAGAACATGGCACTATCAAAAACAAATGTCCATAGTGATCTTGATTCATGGTGAACTGGTAATCGGCAAGTTTCTTGTTCCCCATTTGGGGGTTTGGTTATAGCTAGGATACAATGGTGAAGCTCCGCTGGTTTTGTGTTGTCTTATGTTTGGAAAAATTTTGTTCATATCTCATGGCCCCGATTGTTTTCTCATGGGAACATATACCATACGTAAGAGAAAACCAATGCCACATGTGTTTTTTTATATATATCAAATTATTTCATGCATAGGCCAATGTGTACTACTCTATGGACCTTTGTGGGATGTCACTTGGTGTCGTCTGTGTTCATGCATTGCCTTATGCCTCGACTTTCAATACATTTGGTGTTTACTTGGCTCTTCGTTGTATGCTTTGTTCTGGAAAATTAATGATACATTCAGGATCTTGGTGCTTTTTCTATGATCTTAAAGAATATATAGGACCTTCTTTGCCTTTTAATATAATCTCTCTGACGCAAATGTAGTATGTGGCTCATTTTAGCACTTTTCCTTGATCGATGAACTTAACAAAATTCAACTCTGGGAATATTTTGAAATAAAAGGATATATATTATGTGAAGTCCAATGGAACTATAATATCAACCACTTTACATTAAAATTCAAATTCGTCTTGAAATTCAAATTTGTCCTTGTTATACTTACGGTGAAGTTGACAGTACGATAATTTTACTTAAACATCCAAAAATGGATTTTCTTGTGGCTTTTTTATTCTTCTCTTATACAAACATATCCTGGAAACTATAAGCATGGCTCTCTTTATCTATTCCTTGTTTGAAGAGCCTATTCACCTATTTAATGCACTTCATAGTTACTATTAAGACCATCAATGGAGATTTCTTACACCAATCCCCACTTCCGAAAATTGCCATCACCTTTCTTTTTTCCCTCTGCTTTCCCTTTCTAGTTACTTAGTCATTTTTTGGAAAAATGTCTAGGTGTGGGGATTGGCGGATTCATGTCTTCATATTTCCAGTGATACTTTTATATCACGAGTTTGACCTACCACTTCCATGTTTCATAACCAACAATTTTTTTGGATCACAGGTTCCCAGATAGGTGGTTTCAACATTGTGTTTCCATTGTTTTGTCGGCTTCAAACAACACCCGGGTTTCCCCGATCTACATATTGGCAACCAAATTCCCCCCCTTTTTTTCTCGTTTTCTTTCCCTTTCTGGTTACTTGGTCATTTTTTTGAATGTGTCGGTTTTCCAAATGTCTCATGCTTTTATATACAACACCCAATGTTTTGCAATATACAAATTGACCGTCGAAGTCTGCCATTGTACCCTGTTCCATGTTACACATTTTGCAATCAAAAGTTGGGATACATATAATTTGACCATCTGTCCCTCACGTCTCCTGGGTAGAGATCGTGGCCATGTTTTCAAGCCCATTAATATTCCTTGTTTCGATTATGTCTCATGATTTTATATCACAACCCAGATCAACCACTTACCCATTGCATACTTGGCCACTATTACCATCGTCGGTTCTTGGCCACGCTTGCTCAACATTGTGCCTCCATTGCTCTGCTACCTACAAACAACACTCAAAATTCCTTGATATACAAATTGATTGTCGAAATCCATCATTGTGCCCTGTTCTGTGATAAACATTATGCAGTCAAAAGTTTGGAGACATACAATTTGACCATCATCCCCTCACGTCTCCTGAGCATAACTTTTGACCCTATTTTGAATCCCACCCGACCGCTTTCCATACTTGTCCATTTCTTGGAATCTCTTTTGCGGGTTGGCAGGTGGATGAAATGTGCAATGCTTAATCGCTCTTCTCCATCCCCGCCACCTTCGCACTTTTTTCTAGATATGCAATTATTAAGCTTTAATGCTAACATCTCATCGTGTAGGTACTGTTAATATTGTCATTAATGTCTGAAAGGTTGCAGAAGATTTGTCATTGATACGAATTAAACCAAGATTTGTGGAGAGTTGTGTTATGCTTTCCAAGTATTCATTTCAAGAATCATGCAATCTCTTTCGCATGTTGTCTGGTTGGTGCCTTTACGAAATCTCTAATCCTTAATCACTCTTCGTTGTCACCGCCACCTTCGCATTTTTTTCTAAATATGCAATTAGTAATATTTAATGGTAACAACTCATTACGCACAAACTGTGGAGATTGTCATTGATCGACGAAATGCTCGAGGAGATATTCCATTGATACACATTAAACCAATATTTGTGGAGGGTTATATTATCCCTTTCTAATTTTCATTTCAAACATCATCTGGAACAAATGAGAATTTTCGTTAACTTATGGCAACAGTTCAACAACAACTCTGTCTAGATATAGTAAAAACCTTCTGGCATGATGACCAAAGCTTGCAGTGCTCTAGGGAATATTCTTACTACTCATCTCCCTCCTCCTAGGAGAAAAAAAGGAGATGGTCCCTTGGTGCACCGAAAGATATATTCCAACCCAAAGGATTCCAAGGAAACCCCACCTGCTCAGATAGCCTACCCTCCTGCTTGATCATCGATTTCGAGCCCGAAGAAGATGATCTAATGGACGATGATACAACAATGGATGATGGCAATGTAGAATTTTTTCCCACTCCTGCGCCCAAATTTAAATCAACCATAATGGGGGGGAACTTCCCGACTCGACGATGGGGACCCTAACAAGACCAAAAGAAGGCATTTCAGAAAAGAAATCGACATTGAACGCAATAGCCAATTTGCAGCTCCAGAGTAGGAATTTCAGAGGTCCAAATTAGTCTGTTCTGGGCGGAAGTCTTTCACTATAAGGAAATGGTCTCTTGATGCTCCCATAGATATATTCCAAACCAAATAATTATTCGATTGCAGGACCACTCTCATGTTCTCTAGATATACAATTAATATCTTAGGGGATGAGGACCAGAACTCCCGATGGTGCAAGGCATATTCCTACTACTCGTCTCTTTCTGCCAAGAATGGACTAATTTGGGCCTCTGAAATTGCTCGTGCATCATGTGTCTCTGAAGTCTTCGGGACTGTCAGCAGGTGGTCTCTTGGTGTGTCCTAACTTTCAGTTTTGGGATCTTTTGCTTTCCCTGCAAAGTTTTTTGTCTTCTTCCTCACGGGAAGCTTGTGAGAACTATCAATTTTATTGCAAGGATGTGTTCTTATGTCCTCCCGCATTTGAAAAATTATGGGTTGCTTTCTTGCTGGGGTGCAACATTGGAGCGATGTCAGTGTCAGGACTAGGGGTGTTTTTCACCTGCTTCAAGCCAATGATTTATTCCACTACGAAACTAGTCTCTTGTTTCTTTGTCGCCTCAGATCTACCACAAGATATTGAGATTGTGGCAGCGAACATTGAACTTCCACCAAGAAGACTACAAGGATTTCCTAAAAAAAACATGGTAATGAGTTTTGTATGCATGTTGAAGAGAATATCAATGGCTCTTGCATGTTATAGATCATGTACCTATGTTTATGACAAATATGTTCGATGTTTTGGTGCAAATAACTCGGTCCAATTTCTATGGATCGATATACATTGCCCAAATTTATTTTTTTAATGGATTTACTATTAAAAAAAATTCCTTGGAATCTTGGTTGTTACTTCTTTGTTGAATTTAACACCTCTTGTCATTGGCATGGCTCGATAGTCTCGTAGTTCTTGAATATTGTATTGGCTCAAGTAATTTGATCTAATATGGAGCATTTAACAACTATATGACAATGCATTGTGTCAATCCCATCGAGCTTTTATGGAAACAAAAATGAATTTCAGACAATTTCAAACCAACATTCAATTCTATTCGTAATGCAAATAGAACATAGCAAGACCAAATCACGATGCGGCAGTCAGGGCCCCGCCCTAGAATTTTTGTTTTCATCTCAGCCTTGCTAGGCAAATGATTTCTTATTTCCCTTTCGCTTCCTTGATACCTTTACCCTGAAAGGGAACATTTTATTATTTGTCCATCCCCTAGCCTCTATTTGAGAATTTTTTACTTTATTAATGAAATTACCAAATTTCTTGTTCGCAAATTAAAAAAATAAAATAAAAACTGATCTATGGTGGTTGTGGTCAAATGGGGCTATGAAAACAACTACAATATTAAAATTCAAGATCGTCATTGTTGTTTCTAGACATGCAACTATTAACCTTTAATTCTAACAATCCATCATGCAAGAAGTTTAATAATTAAAGCTAATATGTCAAAGTCATGGAACAATGTATCAAGAACACAATTACTCCCACAAGTTGTGATAAAAACTAATCTTCAACAAAGCATTTTCTCACACCCTTTTTAATGGTAAAATCACAATAGAAAACAAGTAAGTGGATAAAATATTGGACTAGAAAACGATGGTTTTAAATGGGGCTTTCCAAGTATATGCAATAACTATACAAATCCAGAAACATACAGAAAAGATATTTCCAGGAAATGGAATATCTATTGTAGATTTTAATATATTAGCCCTTCCTTTCCCTCTTCTATACTTAACCAAATTCCCGTTTGTTTTACCCTTTACTTTCTCTTTCTGGTTACTTAGTCATTTTTCTAAAAATGTCTAACTGTGTGGGTTAGTGAGCTCATGATTTCACATTTTCACTCATGCTTTTATATCCCAACTCTGGTCGACCGCTTCCCATTCCATACCTAGCAACTTTTCAGATCATAGATTTCTGGGTAGGCAGACTGCACTTCCAGTGTTCCTTGACCTGCCAATAGAAACCTGACTTTCACGATATACAAATTGACTTATAGACTCCCAAATCATCCCCTCTTCTGTGTTACACATTTTGAACTCAAAATTTCTGATACATACAATTTGACCGACGGGGCCTCACGTCTCCTCGGAAACCCTTGTCACCCTATTTTGAAGCTCGTCCGATCGCTTTCCACACTTGGCCATTTCTTGGAATCTCTTTCACGGATCGTCGGGTTGGATTGTTTAGACAATTTCCAATTCCTCATCACTTTTTCCTATGCTCACTACCTTCACACTTCTTTCCAAGTATATGCAACAAATATACAACTTCTCCATAAACATGCATAAAATATCTTGCCAGGAAATGGGATATCTATTACAGATTTGAATATATTAGCCCTTATTTTCCCTCTTCTATACTTAACCAAATTCTCATTTCTCTTTTCCCTCTACTTTCTCCTTCTCGTTACTTAGTCATTTTTTCCGAAAATGTCTAGTTGCACAGGTTGGAAAACTCATGGGTTCACACTTACACTCGGTCTTTTATATCGTGACTGTGACCAGCCGCTTCCCCATTCCAAACCTGGCGACTTCTCCGATTGTGGATTCCCAGGTAGGCAAGCTCTAGATTGCACTTCCATTGTTTTGTGACCTACGAACAACACCCTAACTTCCGCGATATACAAATTTACAACCAAACTCTCACATCATACCCTCTTCCCTGTTACACACTTTGCACTCAAAAGTTTCGAGAGCTACAATTTGATCATCGGGTCCTCACGTTTCCTGTGGAACTATTTTCACCCCATTTTGAAGAACGTTCGTCCACTTTCCATACTTCGCCATTTGTCTGAATCTCTTTTGTGGATTGTCAGGTTGGCGGGTTCACGAAATATCCAATTCCTAGTCATTGTTTTATGTGCCCACCACCTTCACACTTCTTTCCAAGTATGCAATAACTGAAGTTTAATGCTAACAGCTTCGAAAACATACAGAAAAGATCTCTCCAGGAAATGGAATATCTATTACAAATTTTAATATATTAGCCCTTCCTTTCCCTCTTCTATACTTAACCAAATTCTCGTTTTTTTTTCCCCTTTACTTTCTCTTTCTGGTTACTTAGTCATTTTTTTCTGAAAATGTCTAGATGTGTGGGTTGATGAGCTCATGGGTTCACATTTTCACTCATTCTTTTACATCCCGACTCCGACCGACCACTTCCCATTCCATACCTAGCAAATTTCCATATCGTGGATTTCCGGGCAGGCGAGCTATATATTGCACTTCCATTGTTTTGTGACCCTCAAACAACACCCGGACTTCCGTGATATACAAATTTACTGCCAGATTCCCACATCATACCCTCTTCCATGATACACAGTTTGCACTCAAAAGTTTTGGGACCTGCAATATGACCTTTGGGTCCTCACGTCTCCTGGGGAACTATTGTCACTCCATTTTGAAGCCCATGCATCCACTTTCATACTTGGCCATTTCTTGGAATCTCTTTCGCACCTCTAATTCCTAGTCATTGTTTCCTGTGTCCACCACCTTCTCACTTCTTTCCAAGTATGCAATAAGTGAGGTTTAATCCTAACAACTCACCATGGCTTTAGGAGACAGTTGTACTAACTATTCCTACACAAACTGCCCAGAAACATGCAGAAAATATCCTGCCAGGTAATGGGATATCTATTACAAATATCAATATATTAGCTATAAATTGAATATCATTTCCCTATTGCATACTCACTAAATTTTTCTCTTGCAGGTTCCTGGACAGGTGGACTACACTTCCAGTGTTCCTTGACCTATAAACAACACCCTGACTTCCGCGATATACAAATTGACTTCCGGACTCCCAAATCATCCCCTCTTTCGTGTTACACATTTTGCACTCAAAAGTTATGATACATACAATTTGACCGTCGGGGCCTCACGTCTCCTCGGGAACCCTTGTCACCCTATTTTGAAGCTCATCCGATCACTTTCCACACTTAGCCAATGTAAATGTGTTGAACCTGCACAGAATAGATCTAGCTAGAAAATATGACACACATTTGCAGAGAGAAATTAAGAAAGAAGAAGCAAGATAGAAGGAATGGAAGAATTATCATTAACCATATTCCACACTCAAAGAGTGAATAATTTACAATATATATAGGATAAATGAGTAACTAATGAGCCATAGTGGTGGTCTAGATTGATCTGGACACACACCAACAGTTACAAGAGTAAACTGCCACCTAGTCTAGTCCCTCAAGCAGTTACGGGAGTGACCTGCCACCTAGTTGAGTTAACTAGTCAACTAGTCTTCAATTAAATGACTGAACAAAGAGTAGTGAGTTGGTGATGATCCCAATGTTGCATGGTGACAAAACCAATGCAACATATAAACTCAACTCAACTAGTCAAACTGAAGTGTCAATTGAAAGAGAATATTCTCCAGGTGGAATATTCTCCCCTAAAATATAGGAGACTGGATAGTGGCAAATTATGACTAATAAACAAGGAATAACCTTAGGAAAAATAAATCTCAGGTGAGTGTGAAGTAACTCCAACACCCCCCCTGAATATTACTATGGTGAAAATAAAGAATGGGTCCCGACTACAAGGCCATGTTAGGTACCCAAATACAAAAGATACACTGATATAAACGAGGAAAGAGGGAAAACCTCATGGGAAACCCCCCCCCCCCCCC
>JZKD02S0752433.1:251822-263056 GCA_000966675.3 Picea glauca
AGTGTTCAATGTTGAAATTGCATGAGTCGGAATTGTTCAGCTAAGCAATCCAAAGGGCTCGGTCTAACTCCCAGTGCATATTTAATAATTCATGTGCAACACCAACTCCGTGGTTACCAGATCAGTATGTGTAGAAACGAGGCAAAACTAAAAATGTACCGTCATAAAGTATGGACATGAGATTTTATAGAGCAAGCATGGATATGTCATTCCATACTTTGTCACTTTCAGGATCACAGGTTCTCGGGTGGGCGGGCTCAAAAAAATGCCTCTATTGTACAATGTTCTACAAATAGCACACACAGTTCCGTGATATACAAATAGACAAGCGGACTTGCGGGTTGGTTGGCATTTTATAGACCATTGACAATTTCTAGATCGTGGGTTCTCGGGCTGGTGGGGTAAAAAACAGGGCTCTATTTCTCAGTGACTTACAAATAGCTTATGATAATAAACTGACAAGTGGATTTGCAGGCTGTCTAGCTCAACATTCTACTCCAGGGCTTGCGGGCTCCCAGAAATGAGCAATACATAGAAAATATGCACAGATCCCATATTCCATATTTAGCCACTTATTTGGATCGTCGACTTGGCTTCATCCGACTCCAACTCTGTGGTTACCAGATCAATGTGTGTAGAAAAGAGGCAAAACTAAATATGTACCTTTATAAAGTATCGACATGAGATTTTATACACCATGTACCCATATCGTATTCCATAATTGTGGGTTCTTGGGCAGGAGGGGTAAAAAAAAAGGCCTCTATTGTTCTGTGTTCTACAAATAGTAGATACAGTTCCGCGATATACAAATTGATAGGCGGACTTGCGGGGTGGCTGAGATTTTATAGATGATGTGCAGTTTATGTATCGCGGGTTCCAGGGCTAGCGCGCTCTCAGAAATGAGCACTACATACCAAATATGCACATATCCCTTATTCCATACCTAGCCACTTATTTGGAACGCGCACTTGCAGGCTGCACATTATGTCTCTAATGTTCTGTGTCCTGCAAATAGCCGTCATAGTTGGGTGATATAGAAATTGACAAGTGGGCTTGCGGGCTGGCTAGCTCAACATTGCATCTGTTCGATGGTGGACGTGCAGGGTAGAGGCCTCTACGTACGAAAAAAAAAAAACACAGCTGCAAACAAGTTTGACAAACACAGAGAAAGTAAACGAAGAACTGTTTGCATGGATTGGTCTACGTCTCTGAGTAGGAGTTCTTTGCGTCGTCTAGTTTTCCTATCTGTTTCTATCAATAGAAATACAAAGCAAAATGGATATGAACATAAGTTCAGATGTTAAGAAAAATGCAACTACTATGTACATATACAAAAAATAAATAAAATAAGATGAGTAGAGTGACAAATAGTTTTTGGGAGGATGTACCTTTTTTTCTTTTTCTTTTTGCATAATGTATATTTTATAATTCGAGTAGAACACCGTTTGTATGCTCACAAGAACGATGTGTGTAGAAATCAGGGATACATATATGCTTTGAAACATAGAAATACGAGTTTGCAATAAGTTTGATGTATATGTCATAATTCAAGTGCAATACCAATTGTATCATGATTAGACCAATATGTGTCTAAGAAAAATATATCGTATTGAGGAATGGGCACATTGGACCAGACATGGTCAATTAGTTTGTTTTGCAGATGGTCTGTGTTGTTCAAAAGAAAGTGGAGACTATATTTGCACATGTAGTTTTCCAATTCTTTTGTTCTGCTAGTATTTTGTAGCATACCGATATTGAAGTCTCCTACAAGTACAATGGGTCCGTTCAAATGGAAATGGGCCAATGCATTGGAAATAACATGCACTATGTTGGAGAATGTTGCATGGGGAGCAATATATAGATTTAATATTGCAACTTTTGTTTCATGGGAAAAAAAATTGCAAGCAGTAGTTAAACATTATTTTCTTCCATATGTATATGGTCCAAAATCTGTACATGTTTTTTCACCAATATCATAACCCCATTGGGATCACCAGTAATGTGTAATGTAACTTGATATGCAATTGTGATTTGGTAATTGTTTGTTCTGCATGCATAATGCCACAGAATATCAGATTGCATTATATCGTAGTCATTCAGTATATCATCCATGTGTGCATTTAAGTTGTGTGTGTTAAGCTAGAGAATTGATACATATGAATTTGTTTGTATGGATTGGTAATCATAATGCAGTTGCCATTTTGTTTTGGTCCTCAGTCATTCCATTTCAATATCAACTTTCTCTTTCACTTTGAATTTATCTTTTGTGAGAGGACTTAGTAAATACAAGGAGTCTATGCTTCTGACATGGGGCAGTGCTGTGTATACAAGTCGATGTATCCAAATTCCAACAAGATGAAATGCAACATTATCAAGTGTTAGTCCTTGTGATTTGTGGATTGTACATGCACATGCAAGTTTAATCAAAAACTGTTTTCAAATCTTCAGTCGACCTATCTTTGCTAATGTTGATATTGGTTTCGATATTCGCATAATAGGTGTCCAATCGCTTCCATTGTTTGAATTATATAGATAAGACAACTTGCTTTCTTGTCGCTTGCCTATATGTGGTTCATGGAACTTAATCCAAAGGACATCCACTTTTTTTGTCTTGGTATAGCCTTTCAGTATTCCATCTGCACCATTCATCAAGCCATCCTGTGAATCATAGTTGTCGGCATATATTTCAACCAACATTTCTAATTTGAGGACAAGATGCAAAGGTAGAGTGACTGAATGTTCTTGACATTGCATATTTCCATGGTTGTCTTCTTCCAGGTCAATGGAATTGATGATGATATCATCGCCAGGCATGAGCGACAACATGTGGTTGTTATGCTTTGAAACATCCTTATTTCTGTAGAACAAGTAATGGAATGTTGGGTCTGTTGGTGTAGGCTGTAAACACTTCAAATTGATATAGGTCAAGTTACATTTTATTCGGAATTGCAATGAATGTTTCATCTATTTAGCGCATTGTAGTATGCAACTCAAAGCATTTAATATTGTCTCTCCAGAAGTCATGGGTGACTGTTTCCATGTTAACGATAGGTTGTTCAAATATCAAAGAATCTTGGATCGGTTGTGCCTGGTAAAGATCCCCACAGAATATCATGTCAATGTTTCCAAAGTATTTCGTATGCACATGTTTTATGCTTCTTAGTCGGTTGTCAATGGAATACAAGAACTGATGCCCAATCAAAGATGCTTCATCTATAAAGACAAGTTGGAGTTCCTCATAAAGCTTAGATAATGTATCCAACATTTCCTTGCTAAGTGGAAGAAATTGTGACTTGTTAAAAGGAATTTAAAATGCAGAGTGGACTGTTGTTCCACTAGCATTGTATGCAACTTTTCCTGTGTATGCAACTATTAAGCCCTTTGGTTTCATAGGATCATAGGAATTTTTTGAATCATAGATTCGTATAAGCATTTGGAACAATGCTTTCACTATGAATGTCTTGCTTGTTCTTGCTCCGCCAGTAAGGAACCCGTGCACACGACTGTTCATGTTCAAGCATTTTTTAAGAGCAATGTCCTTTAGAATTGTTTGTTGTTCACGATTCAACAGATGTCTTATTCTGTGGTATTCATTATTTTCAATTAGGAAATGATGTTTTATAACTTGAAAACTAAGATTGATACGTTTTTCACTTCCAACTGTTGGAGGACGAGGCAAATCCTCTTGTAAGTCATAGGACTCGAAAGGAGTTCTAGTTGTTTTTGGGTTTCTGAATGTGTCATCACGATCACCAGGGTTTTCTAGGTCATTAAGTGCAACTTCTAGATCGCCCCTAAGTGTAAATATAGCTTCATTGATGTGCACTATAGTCTCAGACGCAACATATGCAGCCTCCCATGTAGAGAAGTTATGTATTAATGTCTCCTCGTTTTCATCAAAGGGAATGTACAACAACATTTTTTCTCTACAATAGTTTTCATAGTCACAATGTTTATTGTATTTGACAAACCGTATGATAGAGTTTTTTTCTTTTTGATATGGGTGCACCACTTTTTTTGTAATGCGATACGAATTCTGCTAAGAAGATATGCCTAATAGGAGATGGACGCTGGACTTAATAATCAATAATAGAGCGACATACCACGTCCTCTAAATTGTCAGGCTCTTGTTGCAGCAAAATCGGTGGTTTAAGAACAAATGTGCATTTTTCAAGTGGAGATGTGTTTATGAAGACACATTTTCTTGAACTACAAGTGAGGGGCAAGGAAAGTGCAATGTGAACTGCTTGTTGAGCAGACATTTGTTGAAGATTAAGCAATGTATTGCCAAGTGTGTGTATCATTTGTATGGCATTGATATGACTTCTTTCATGTTCTTTGTGTATTCTTTTGAATGCACTTGTCTTAGATTTGTCAATTTTTGTCATATACGAGGTACAGTATGATGTTGCAGCATATGCATTCATCACATACTGCGCATCTGTATTTGTGTTCCACATAACTGGCATGTCTTTGGAGAAACTGTTGTTCCAAATATGGGAGAGTTTTCGTTTAAGGAAAAGTGTTGGTTGCCTAAGTGTACATTGTATGGCTTGGATGTACTCATCTTCTAATAGATTTACGTGTGTCAAGAAGGCATCAAAGCTCATCATTTCGTCAAATCCTCCTTGTTCTAGAAATGCGAACAAGGATTTAGATTTCTCAACAACAACATTGTCCTCTAGACTGACTTGCTCTATGATTCTTGTAGATCTCATTGGCGATACGGGAAAGTTGTATCTACAATGCGAGTTTTTTCATTTTCTACAACTTCTTGTATGGTAATGTCTATGGAATTTTGCAAGTTCTGGATCCAAATGATTTGTGATGCATGTTATGTATTTATCCACAAATTGTTCGATCTTTGAATTGTTATTAGCTCCATAGACCGGTGCACCCTCTATCCACAATAGTGCGTGGTCATGTTCATTTCCCCTATTCTGGAATTCAGTCACAAAAAAGTAGTTTGATATTTTTCCGAAAAATGTTTCATCATGGCATATCAATTATCTCAAAGAATTTATTCTATGTCTATAGTAGCGAGTACATGTCACCGGGTCTTTTCTTATTAGGTAGTCAATGTTGTTATTTTCCAGTGTATCGGTTTCTTTTTTACGTTTCATGTTCCTATGCAGATCAGATACGACAACCACCAATGGATCCTGGAAATGTTCTGTGCTTGTAAATGTGACAAAAAATGTTGGTGGGCCCAATTGTCGGATCATTGCAATTTTTTCTAGGTGCAGATGTTCTTGAACTCTATGTATCCAATATCAGAGTTCAGGATTTTTTCTAGGTTTACTTTGTACTTCACATCCTTGGCGAACAAATTTCTTCATTGTAACTGGCCTTTTCTTATTCGGACCCACATGCAGGACAAAACTTGCTCTATTATTATGCGCATTGTTTTGAAAAACAAATTTGTTATGTAACAGGAGAAGCAACCGCTTAAATGTAGTAGCTCCCATCAGACTATTTTATGATAGCTAAATCGTTATGTAATATCAATGCCACATGGATCTCCATAGAAGAGTGTTGGAAAGTTCATTTCCTCAATGAATTTGTCCTTGAATATTCCAAGTGGATGTTGCCCCTCGGCAGGTGTAATTTCGACAATTTTGTCTTGCAAGTCACAAATGCACTGTGAATCAGTGAATCCATGTACCAATGTTTCAGCAGGTGTTTCATTCTCTGATTCATCACTTGCATCAAAATCACTAGGATTTTCAAGAGTGTCTGTAGAGTTTCCATGTTCTTTTGCGAGAACAGTGTTCTAGTTGGCATTTATACAAATGTTCTCTACTTTGTATAGGGCCTTGGAACATAATTCCTTTAATTCTTTCATAACCACATGCATACGCACCTTGCCTGTCTGATAGGAATTTTTGTATCGTAAGCATATTTTCAAAGCCACATCGATTGTAATTGTATTGTTAATGAATTGTGGTAACGCGTTTTGCACAACATCTAGTTGAACATGCACATTAATAACTGATCTTGTTAAGCCCATCTATGGTCGTTTATAGCCCCAAGCTCTGATTTGAGAAAATGAAATTCACAGATACACACGTCTCTCCTCGAGTTTCATAAGTGCACTTGCATTTGCTAGTGATGTATTACATCTTATTCAATCAGGGGTTGCAAACTGTGGCAGTTTTCCATTTTCAAGCGATCGATTGCATGGAAGACAAACTTTCCCACTGGAAAATGGTTTATTGTGCGCTGTCAAGCGGAGGTATTCTGCTTGCAAATCAAGCGTGAAAGACTTACTATTTTTTGAAAAATTCAATTGTTCACAAATTGCACATGCAATGGAAGAGTGTCTTTCATTTGTTTCATGTAGTTCTGTCTTTCTTTTTTCTTTCATAGGGAAGTATTTGTAGAAGTTGTTTCCTGGTTTTCATTACTACTATTGCATGGTGTTGGTTGTAAATCATGAACTGGCACAGTTGCATAACCATTCTGGGATATGCGATCGCACTTGTTTATGTTCTGTTATGCACAAACAAATTTCTTTACATTGTGATATGTGAGTTTCTCTCTAAAAGGAAGTGTAGCAATGCATTTTTTTCTCTCGCGCATGACCTTTTTCAAGTTGTGATAATTTACTCTATGTTTCTTTCCCAAGGGCAGGATGAGCTGGTGGCAAATGGGATGTATTTCACTTTCACCCAGCTTCTGAGAAACTGCTTTACATTTTTTGTTCAAGGCTTCTGTGACCTTATTAGAAGTGGGACGAATTTGACGAACAATTTTTCTCAAATTGTGATAACTTACTCTACGTTTTTTGTCTAAGCGGTCTATGGCCTCATCACAACTGTCATTAATTTTACTCATGTTTTTTTTGTTCAATCCTTGTCTGCCCATATCACAACCAGGAGGAGTTTCATTTTCACTAAAAATAATTCCACGCATATGCAAATTTGATGTTGTTTGGGTGGCATGGACAGTGAACCCTGAACTATCGATATGTGAAATCAAAGGTTCATAATGGATATGTGTTGTATCTATTTTCAACGAGAGGATGTCAATTGTTCGATTGTAATTTGAATCAATAACCCAGGAATGGACAGTGGCATCTAGCATGGGCAACCACACCTGGATATTCACCCTGAATAAAATAGACAGCCATTGCAAACAAAATCTTCAACCCTCCATATTCCCTTTTTCATATGTAAGTACCATGCTCACAAGGTATTCTTGCCAACTTCCAATTGCCGGCATATTTTCTATGAGATATGGGCAAAGGTGTTGATGCAAGCACCTAAAATCCTGCTGGTTGTCGCCTATAATTGCATTGCAAAAGGACTATACAGTGTAAAGTCCCAGGGACTGAACATCGAACTTCGCTGCCACCAAAAAAAAAAATCGCATTGAATAGACTATATCCACAACTAGACACAACATTTGTTGCCAGCTGTAAACCATGGAAATCTATGCCATGCAAAATCCATTTCCAATGCAATTGAAGGTCTTTGCAAATAATGGTCAAGTAGATACAAGAACCTTCTATATTGCATATGGACATTTTTCTGTACAATGATGGTTCATAATGGCCACTGAGGGAATTGGCATCATGGAACAAGATGCAATATGGATTTCTAGATGTAGTTTTGTTGAATAGTAGATATCTTGTTTTTCTTGTCAATGACCAAATGCCAACTGATATATTCAACCAGTTAGACAACCACCGTATACAAAATGTATCTCCCCAAAGTCCCCTCTCATGCGCAGGAAGAACTAGAGATGCAGACAACCACATCTTTGAAAAATACGTAGTGACATCATGTATTCCATGCAACTACCGAAGAAAATCAGCTTCCAGTTCGTATTCATAGGACTGCAAAGCCTCAACATCGCCATTTTTAAAACAGGTCAAGAAATAATCTATCAATCTATTGCACAGCTCGGTTGACGAATAGCGAAAATGCAATAGAACCTGGAATGTATCGAAAAGGCAATCCCCAACAGTATACGAGAATGCATCCAATCTAAAAATCCCATTGCTATGCAAAACCACGTCTATGTTGTCATGTATAATAGATTGTGTATCTATTTCATACGACTCAACATATATCACTTATTTCATCTCTTCAACTATCATTTTCAAGATGTTTGCTAGATACTTTCAGTTTCTATGAAAACAGAGAAAAACAAGGGAAAAAAAAAGAACTAGCAAAATAAAAAAGGAAAGCAAAATAGGGTACCAATCCCCGTATGTATCTTTCAACCTTCTTCTTCTCAACTCGAATCCCGCCTAGTCCCCATAGCAGATGAGAAGAAAACAAAGAAATAAATAAAAAAATAACTTTATTGAGCAGAAAGAGAATAGGTAAACACAGTTTTCCGACCCACAGAATAAAAGCATCCCCTGCAACTACACCCCGCCCGATGGTTCCCTCTTTTGATGGCTCCCAAATGCTTTTCGTAAAGCCCTCTACATTGCAATATGCATGGTTTCCAGGAACAAAAGATAAGAGTACAGACAAAGATGGTCTGCAACAGAATTTGGAGGCAGGGACTCCCACCATTGAAAAATATCAAGAACAGGGAAACTTACCTGTCAACAAAGGATAACAAGATCTCAGCCCCAAAAAACTGAAAACCGCAACAACAGGTCCAACAGCTTGCAAAGTTGAAGAACAACAAACCAGTGAACAACCATGAAGAGCTCGATGTTAGGATATTTAGACACTTAGGAGTTAGTTAAGATCTACTTGGTCTAATATGTCATTAGGTAAAAGTGTGTTTCTTTAGTATGCATTTGTAGTTAGGAAATCCGACGGTCACGATATGTTCCTAACATAGAGTGATATGATGGTTCATACTCTCCTCGATCTTAATGACCATTGATCCATGGCTTAACACCTGATTGGTCCATGATCTATATTTAAATAGCATGGAGGGTCATTTGCCGATGATCAATTGTGAGAAACTTTCTTGTAAAATCTCTCTGTAATCTTTTTCTTTGCATTAATAAACTACTCCAATTGGTCGCGTTGGCTGGGGCCATGGATGTTTCCCCGTAGAGGTTTTACCACATGAAAACATCAGTGTGTTGATCTTTGATCTGGTTATGTGAGTGGTTACTGAAGGTGTTCGTCCTCTGTTGGAATACCTCTGTTGTTGAACATGGTATCATAGCCCGTTTGAAGAGCCGCTCCTGTTGTAGATCGAGATCGTGAAGATGAGTTTTCTCATATCCATTTTATGTCATTTTCATACATTTATGAGCTAATAGTACTGTTCCATTGCATCTAAAACTCTCGTTTTAGTAAGGAACACTTTTCGTTTCACTCGTACAGGTTTCCGTTTGCCCAAGATACGACCATTACAGTCAGATCCGAAGGTATAAAGCTTGAATACGCATTTTTAAAATTTTTGCAGAGTAGTATTTTTTGTTTTATTTCAGTTTTCTTTTATTTATTTCCGAGTTTCTACTCTTTTAGATCTGCGTATTCTCTTTTCCCCGCACCCTGTGCAATCTCGGAAAATCAGAAACATATAGGAAAAGGTGCATCTTCTGGGTAAGCTAACCGAGATCTAACCCTTGTTGTCATCGAGAAGCAAAATTTTTTTCTTGTGTGAAAAGAGTTTTTTTTTAGCACGCTCTCCAACAACAACAACCTCAATCCTCCTTCTGAACATCAAAATATGTTTTGCTAGATCATTTGGTTAAAACTTGCCTTATTAAGTAAGAGGTCTTGAGTTCAAGTCTCTCTTTTGTTACCCTTTTTGAAAAAGTTCATGCTAAAATTGTAAAGTGTATTTTACTTCAAGTATAAAAGTGAATCACTATAAGTAGCTTTAATATTTTATTTTAGAGTTATTTATTTTGCATGCAACTTTTCTGTTATAAAGTAACTTCATTGTAAAAGTGATCCCCACTTCTCTTTATAAAAGTGGGTCACTTCATAAAACAACCTACACTATCACATGGTTAGTTGGTTACCGTTTATGCCTTTTTTTTAAAAGGACATAACTCTCACATCGGAAGTCTGTTTCCAGTGCCGTTTTTTTTTTTAAACCGCATAATTTTTCGATCTGTTTCCATCCAAATCATCAGTTTCAGTTTTTAAGTCCATATTATCTGCATATTTAATATGGATTCTAGAAGTAATGTCTTTCTTACCAGCAACAACTACTTCCAATGGAAATCTCATATGGAGGATTTATTAAGAAGTAAAGGCTTGTACTAGATTACCTTGGGAAAGGAAAAATCACCCACTGATGCTGATAAGAAAGCCAAGTGGGATAATAGGAATGACGAAGCACGTGGACTAATCAGAATGTCCATCTCTCCTAATTTAAGGTACCACCTTCAAGAAATTGATGACCCCGAAGAAGCTTGGGACAAGATTGAATCTTTGTTTGGTAAACTCAATATTATTCGAGCACAACAGTTAGAAAATCAAATATCGACCTTGAGTCCAAGTGATTTTTCTTTCCTTGGAGACTATTTATCTAAGTTTAAAACACCTAGAATTTTATGTGAAGAATGTAAGATAAAAATGGAGGAAGAGCGTTGCATCTATCCTATTCTTTCTAAGTTAGGTAGTGAATATTATGTGTTTGTATCTACCTTTTATGCCATGAGAGAAGCTCTAGGGAAAGCTTATGAAAAACCCACTCTTGAGTCCTTTTGTGCTTCTTTGATCAGAGAGGAAGATAAACTTGTACAACTTGGAGTGATCAACACTGCAGGTACCTCCAACAAAGCCTTAGTTTCCCAACAGAAAGATAAACCCAAGTATCCCAAGAAGCAACATCCTCACTACAACAACAAACAACATAAGGGTCCCAAACCCGCTCAGACAACTTCATCTCCTAATGGTGACGAAGGAGAAAAATATAAAAATAAGAATACTAATCGACATTGCAACTTTTGTGATAAAGATGGTCATGATGAGTCCAAATGTTTCAAGAAGATGGCAGCTTCAGAAGCAGTGATGAAGAAGCACAACATCAATATTGATTCTACTTCTTCTTCTTCTTCTCATGGACATGTACTTTCTGCTTCTAGTTTCTCCTTCAATTCAAATTCTACTTATGATGAGTGGATTATTGATTCTAGAGCATATTATCATATGGCTAAGGATAGAGCCATATTTTCCACTCTAAATGAATGAAACACCAAGCAAATATTTGTTGGTGATGATAGATCTCTTAGTGTTGAAGGATCTGGAACAGTTCCAGTAGAAAATGGTCATTTCAATAATGTATTATGTGTTCCA
>JZKD02S0752445.1:0-14855 GCA_000966675.3 Picea glauca
CTTGGCTTATCTTATACCAACGAAAATTCTAGAAGCATGCTCTCTTATAATAATCTGTTGCAATCAACTATAGGTGAAGTCAAGGATGTAACCTTAGTTTTGTGTGCACATCCCAAGATAAGGACAACTCTCGATATCCAAGTAATTGACATGTCGGTGAGTAACTACTCAATTATTTTGGGAAGGGACTAGAAAGCCTTAACTCATGGATACCTTTCACTTGATGGTACACATTTATTCATCACTCGAAATGGAAAGAACATTATAGTTCTTAGGGAAGAGAGGATAGAGAGTGTTCCTCAACCCGATGTAAATTATCTCGAAGAAGATTTGGGGGTGTACTCTATATTTGTTGATGAAGGTGACACTATACTTGAACCAATTGATTTTGATGATGGCATGTGGCACATGCATTTCGATGGCTCGTGTTTGAATGAAGGTACTGGAGTCGAAATCATTTTGTATTCCCCTATAGGCCAAATTCGCAATTTCTCGTATAGGTTGGAATTTTCTTGTACAAACAATGTTGTTGAGTTTGAGGCCTTATTGTAGGCATTGAAAATGCATATAACCTTGGTTGTGGCCACCTTACAGTATTTGGTTATTATGAACTTGTTGTGAATCTTGTATGAAAGATTTATGTACCAAACAATAAGTTACTTAAATGTTATACCCAAGTTGTTTGAATGTTGATTTCAAATCTTTTATCATTCAACATCACTCGTGTTAAAAGGGAACTTAATTAAATGGTTGATAGATTAGTTGTTTTTGCAGCTTCTCCTACTCGACAACTTTTACCTCAAAGACCTGATTGTACGTTCCAATCCCTATACTGTCCTCACCTCCCCGAAAACATAGAATCATGGCAGGTTTTCCCGAGTGATGAAGGCATTTGCGCTTTCATACAAAATGAACCTTTTAAACCTAAGGAAATCATCTATTGAGGATGACAAATTTCCTAAAGGCTTGAATCCTCTCGAGAGTTCATTTTTTTCAAGTGATGTAGGAAACAAAGAAACACATAAGGACAATGAGTCAAAAATGAAATATGGTGACACCATTTCATTGAATATTGGGACATTCGAATCTCCAAGGGTCATTAAATTAGGTGCCCAATGTTTTGATGAAGAGAAAGTGAAATTCACATAATTACTTTGTGAGTTTCAATATGTTTTTGCCTGGTCATATGAGGATCTTTGTGGTTTTGATCCTACTCTCATACAACATGCCATTCCTATCAAGAAAGAGGCAAAACTAGTTAGGAAAAGGAAAATACCTATTAATCCTGCGCTTGAAGCCACCATTAGGAAAGAATTGGAAAAATTGTTGAAATCTCATATAATATTTCCAGTTAAGTATTTTGAATGGGTTTCAAATCTGGTCCCTATTCAGAAAACTACTGGTCAGATTAGATTATGTCTCGATTTCCATCCATTAAACAGGGCAAGTGTCAAATACCATTTTATGCTTCCTAATATGGAGATGATTTTACAATAGGTCGCAGGGTCTCAAATGATGTTCTTACTTGATGGTTTTTCTGGATATAATCAAATCAAGGTAAAAAGGAATGATAGATATAAAACCACATTTACCACATGTTGGGACACATTTTCTTATGAACATATGTCATTTGGATTACCTAATGCAAGTGCCACCTTTCAAAGATCTATGCAGATAGATTTTGACGATCTAATCGGTAAGATTATCGAAGTTTATCTTGATGATTTGGCTGTTTATTCTAAATATTGGTTGGATCATTTCGGTCATCTTAGAAAAGTCCTCATGCGTTGTAGAAAATTTGGCATTTCTTTAAATCCTTCCAAATCTATTTTCGATGTCACGAAGGGTAAGTTTCTCGGTCACATTGTTTCTGATTCAGGGATAAGTATAGATCTTGAGAGGATTACTGTTATTCTAAACCTCCATGCCCCCACCTCCAAGAAAGAAGTTCAAGATTTCATGGGCATTATTAATTTTGTTCGTAGATTTGTTCCTGATTTCATTGTCATGGTTAAACCAATCCATAATATTTTAAAGCATGATCATTCTTTTTCTTGGACAGATGATGTCGAAAATGTTTTCCTTAGGATTAAGAAGAAAATCAGTTATGCGTCGGTTTTGGTGAAACCGAATTTTGAGAAATATTTTATTGTATATACCAATGCCACTGAGGAAGCAATTTTTTCTATCCTCTTACAATGTGATGACCAAAACAATGAAAAACATGTAGCTTACATGAGTTAAAGTCTATCAGATGACGAGGTAAAATAATCTTATATTGAGAAACATGCTTTCGCTCTTGTCAAAGCTATAAAAAAAAATTTCCATTTTATTTTGCGCAAACATATGTAGGTAAAAGTCCCTTTACCTGATGTCAAGTTTCTACTTTCATAAATTTACCTTTCAGGAAAACTTGCACATTGGCTTGCCAAAATTTAGGAGCATGATTTGACAATTATGACTTCAAAGACAATCAAGGGATGAGACTTAGCCCTTCACTTAGCTCAACATCCTGAACCAAGTGAAGAACTTGACGATCAAGATAACCCTCTTTCAATGCTATTTTATATTGAAAATCAAAATATCTCTATATTTCAGCATCCTTGATATAAAAATGTGGTGTGTTATTTGCAGTATCAAAGGTTCCCAGATGAGTTGGATTCTCATCAATGAAGGACACTTTGCCTTGAAGCTTCTAAGTATATCATTTTAGGAGACTCCTTGTTTAGAATATTTGTTGATGGTTTGTTGCTACGATGTGTAAATGATGAGGAAGCACATAAATTATTACACAAAATACATGGATCATCAACATCTTTCATTCATATTGATGCCCATTTTTCTGCTAAAGCTATTTCTTTTAAGATCATAAGAAATGGTTATTATTGGCCTTTGATCTTTCGTGATTCCTATAAATTTGCAAGGTCTTGTGATAAATGCCAAAAATTCACTGGTAAAGAACATCTTTTTTCCATGCCCTTACAGCATGTCCTTTTGGATTCCCCTTTTTCTAAGTGGGGTCTAGACTTTATTGGTCCAATCAATCATTCATCCTCTACAGGGCATATCTTTTTTTTGATAGCCATTGAGTACTTCACTAAGTGGATTGAGGTTGTCCCTCTTAGACATGTGCAAGATGAACAAGTAATTTATTTTCTAGAATCCAATATATTTTCCAGATTTTGCCTTCCATTAGGAATCATTACAGACAATGGTCCATCTTTCATCTCTGCAAAATTGATCCAATTTCTGGCTAAACTAGGTGTCAAGCATTTCACTTCATCTGCTTATTACGCTAAGGTAAATGGAAAAGAAGATTCCACTAACAAGAATATGGTTAGGATTATAAAGAGAATCATAGAAGACAAACCTCGCCAGTGGCACACACTTCTAACTTATGCTCTTTGGGTAGACCGTACAACCACAAAAGAAAGTATAGGCTTTACTCCCTTTCACCTCATATATGACCAAGAGGTTATTCTTCCTATCGAACTAGAGATTTCTTCCTTATGGTTGATGTTACACAGTGGAGAATTAAATTCTACTAATTTTTCCCAAAGGATAAATACATTGTTATCCCTAGAAGAACAAAGGAATTTTGCCTTGGAAAATCTGAAAAGGAGGCAACAAACGGTGAAGAAGTATTTTAACAAACGAGTAAAGGCTGTTGAATTTAAGATTGATGAAAAAGTATTATGATGGGACTCATCCCATGCTGAGATAGGGAGACATTATAAATTCCAAAATTTATGGTTAGGTCCTTTCAAAATCTCTTTTATCCTCTACACAAATTCATATCTTCTTAAAGACATGGATTAGCGATTGTTTTCTTACAGTACCAATGGTTCCCACTTCAAACATTATGTGGAACTAGTCTTATCATTGACTCTATTTTGTGTAAATATGACTATTGGATATTTTTTTGTCTTACACTTTTCTTATCACTTTGGTTTATTGATTTTTATTTTCTGTTGTTTGTTTTGCATGGTCATCAGAAATAAATTATGGATCAGTTTTTCCATAATGATGTCCTTATGTAAGTATTGTTGATCAATGAAAATAAGATAGACACAGATGTTGCAATATCTTCGTTTTGAGACACTGATGGAATATATTTTTTCTTTCAATATTGTTGTAGTATAGTTGGTTTCAAGGATGATTTTAGGGGCTACATTTCACTCATGGGCTAATTTTACATGGTTTCTCCAAAAACGAGTTTCGCTATTTTAAAAATGATTCGCCCAAATTCTATAGTATAAAATTATTTTACCTTAAAAATCNCTTGGCTTATCTTATACCAACGAAAATTCTAGAAGCATGCTCTCTTATAATAATCTGTTGCAATCAACTATAGGTGAAGTCAAGGATGTAACCTTAGTTTTGTGTGCACATCCCAAGATAAGGACAACTCTCGATATCCAAGTAATTGACATGTCGGTGAGTAACTACTCAATTATTTTGGGAAGGGACTAGAAAGCCTTAACTCATGGATACCTTTCACTTGATGGTACACATTTATTCATCACTCGAAATGGAAAGAACATTATAGTTCTTAGGGAAGAGAGGATAGAGAGTGTTCCTCAACCCGATGTAAATTATCTCGAAGAAGATTTGGGGGTGTACTCTATATTTGTTGATGAAGGTGACACTATACTTGAACCAATTGATTTTGATGATGGCATGTGGCACATGCATTTCGATGGCTCGTGTTTGAATGAAGGTACTGGAGTCGAAATCATTTTGTATTCCCCTATAGGCCAAATTCGCAATTTCTCGTATAGGTTGGAATTTTCTTGTACAAACAATGTTGTTGAGTTTGAGGCCTTATTGTAGGCATTGAAAATGCATATAACCTTGGTTGTGGCCACCTTACAGTATTTGGTTATTATGAACTTGTTGTGAATCTTGTATGAAAGATTTATGTACCAAACAATAAGTTACTTAAATGTTATACCCAAGTTGTTTGAATGTTGATTTCAAATCTTTTATCATTCAACATCACTCGTGTTAAAAGGGAACTTAATTAAATGGTTGATAGATTAGTTGTTTTTGCAGCTTCTCCTACTCGACAACTTTTACCTCAAAGACCTGATTGTACGTTCCAATCCCTATACTGTCCTCACCTCCCCGAAAACATAGAATCATGGCAGGTTTTCCCGAGTGATGAAGGCATTTGCGCTTTCATACAAAATGAACCTTTTAAACCTAAGGAAATCATCTATTGAGGATGACAAATTTCCTAAAGGCTTGAATCCTCTCGAGAGTTCATTTTTTTCAAGTGATGTAGGAAACAAAGAAACACATAAGGACAATGAGTCAAAAATGAAATATGGTGACACCATTTCATTGAATATTGGGACATTCGAATCTCCAAGGGTCATTAAATTAGGTGCCCAATGTTTTGATGAAGAGAAAGTGAAATTCACATAATTACTTTGTGAGTTTCAATATGTTTTTGCCTGGTCATATGAGGATCTTTGTGGTTTTGATCCTACTCTCATACAACATGCCATTCCTATCAAGAAAGAGGCAAAACTAGTTAGGAAAAGGAAAATACCTATTAATCCTGCGCTTGAAGCCACCATTAGGAAAGAATTGGAAAAATTGTTGAAATCTCATATAATATTTCCAGTTAAGTATTTTGAATGGGTTTCAAATCTGGTCCCTATTCAGAAAACTACTGGTCAGATTAGATTATGTCTCGATTTCCATCCATTAAACAGGGCAAGTGTCAAATACCATTTTATGCTTCCTAATATGGAGATGATTTTACAATAGGTCGCAGGGTCTCAAATGATGTTCTTACTTGATGGTTTTTCTGGATATAATCAAATCAAGGTAAAAAGGAATGATAGATATAAAACCACATTTACCACATGTTGGGACACATTTTCTTATGAACATATGTCATTTGGATTACCTAATGCAAGTGCCACCTTTCAAAGATCTATGCAGATAGATTTTGACGATCTAATCGGTAAGATTATCGAAGTTTATCTTGATGATTTGGCTGTTTATTCTAAATATTGGTTGGATCATTTCGGTCATCTTAGAAAAGTCCTCATGCGTTGTAGAAAATTTGGCATTTCTTTAAATCCTTCCAAATCTATTTTCGATGTCACGAAGGGTAAGTTTCTCGGTCACATTGTTTCTGATTCAGGGATAAGTATAGATCTTGAGAGGATTACTGTTATTCTAAACCTCCATGCCCCCACCTCCAAGAAAGAAGTTCAAGATTTCATGGGCATTATTAATTTTGTTCGTAGATTTGTTCCTGATTTCATTGTCATGGTTAAACCAATCCATAATATTTTAAAGCATGATCATTCTTTTTCTTGGACAGATGATGTCGAAAATGTTTTCCTTAGGATTAAGAAGAAAATCAGTTATGCGTCGGTTTTGGTGAAACCGAATTTTGAGAAATATTTTATTGTATATACCAATGCCACTGAGGAAGCAATTTTTTCTATCCTCTTACAATGTGATGACCAAAACAATGAAAAACATGTAGCTTACATGAGTTAAAGTCTATCAGATGACGAGGTAAAATAATCTTATATTGAGAAACATGCTTTCGCTCTTGTCAAAGCTATAAAAAAAAATTTCCATTTTATTTTGCGCAAACATATGTAGGTAAAAGTCCCTTTACCTGATGTCAAGTTTCTACTTTCATAAATTTACCTTTCAGGAAAACTTGCACATTGGCTTGCCAAAATTTAGGAGCATGATTTGACAATTATGACTTCAAAGACAATCAAGGGATGAGACTTAGCCCTTCACTTAGCTCAACATCCTGAACCAAGTGAAGAACTTGACGATCAAGATAACCCTCTTTCAATGCTATTTTATATTGAAAATCAAAATATCTCTATATTTCAGCATCCTTGATATAAAAATGTGGTGTGTTATTTGCAGTATCAAAGGTTCCCAGATGAGTTGGATTCTCATCAATGAAGGACACTTTGCCTTGAAGCTTCTAAGTATATCATTTTAGGAGACTCCTTGTTTAGAATATTTGTTGATGGTTTGTTGCTACGATGTGTAAATGATGAGGAAGCACATAAATTATTACACAAAATACATGGATCATCAACATCTTTCATTCATATTGATGCCCATTTTTCTGCTAAAGCTATTTCTTTTAAGATCATAAGAAATGGTTATTATTGGCCTTTGATCTTTCGTGATTCCTATAAATTTGCAAGGTCTTGTGATAAATGCCAAAAATTCACTGGTAAAGAACATCTTTTTTCCATGCCCTTACAGCATGTCCTTTTGGATTCCCCTTTTTCTAAGTGGGGTCTAGACTTTATTGGTCCAATCAATCATTCATCCTCTACAGGGCATATCTTTTTTTTGATAGCCATTGAGTACTTCACTAAGTGGATTGAGGTTGTCCCTCTTAGACATGTGCAAGATGAACAAGTAATTTATTTTCTAGAATCCAATATATTTTCCAGATTTTGCCTTCCATTAGGAATCATTACAGACAATGGTCCATCTTTCATCTCTGCAAAATTGATCCAATTTCTGGCTAAACTAGGTGTCAAGCATTTCACTTCATCTGCTTATTACGCTAAGGTAAATGGAAAAGAAGATTCCACTAACAAGAATATGGTTAGGATTATAAAGAGAATCATAGAAGACAAACCTCGCCAGTGGCACACACTTCTAACTTATGCTCTTTGGGTAGACCGTACAACCACAAAAGCAAGTATAGGCTTTACTCCCTTTCATCTCATATACGGCCAAGAGGTTATTCTTCCTATCGAACTAGAGATTTCTTCCTTACGGTTGATGTTACAGAGTGGAGAATTAAATTCTTCTAATTTTTCCCAAAGGATAAATACATTGTTATCCCTAGAAGAACAAAGGAATTTTTCCTTGGAAAATCTGAAAAGGAGGCAACAAACGGTGAAGAAGTATTTTAAAAAACGAGTAAAGGCTGTTGAATTTAAGATTGATGACAAAGTATTATGATGGGACTCATCCCATGCTGAGATAGGGAGACATTATAAATTCCAAAATTTATGCTTAGGTCCTTTCAAAATCGCTTTTATCCTCTACACAAATTCATATCTTCTTAAAGACATGGATTAGCGATTGTTTTCTTACAGTACCAATGGTTCCCACTTCAAACATTATGTGGAACCAGTCTTATCATTGACTCTATTTTGTGTAAATATGACTATTGGATATATTTTTGTCTTACACTTTTCTTATCACTTTAGTTTATTGATTTTTATTTTCTGTTGTTTGTTTTGCATGGTCTTCAGAAATAAATTCTGGATCAGTTTTTCCATAATGATGTCCTTATGTAAGTATTTTTGATCAATGAAAATAAGATAGACATAGATGTTACAATATCTTCGTTTTGAGACACTGATGGAATATATTTTTTTCTTTCAATATTGTTGTAGTATAGTTGGTTTCAAGGATGATTTTAGGGGCTAAATTTCACTCATGGGCTAATTTTACATGGTTTCTCCAAAAATGAGTTTTGCTATTTTAAAAATGATTCGCCCAAATTCTATAGTATAAAATTATTTTACCTTAAAAATCGCCAAAATTTCATAAAAACTATATAAAATCCTTAGAAATTTGAATATTTTTACAAAAATATAGCCAATCATTTATAGTTGACATATGAAGGATTAGTAAAATTCGCCAAGGTTTCTACATTTTAAAATAAATTTCCATCCTTAAAATCATCCATGGTTGGTTTTTTTTTCTTCCCTGTTTCTGTTATCCCTTTCTTCCCTCCATCCCGAGATTCAAGAGCATATCATAAGCACTCTCCTTGAAATTTTAAAAGTATTATCATTTATGAACCTTATTGATTAGTATGCATACACGACCAATTCCCCTCATATATCTCACTTTCCATAAGTTATTATTCAAAGTCCCATCTCATCTTTTCCTTTAAACCATCATTTCCCCTTTGTTGCATAACTATTTTCTGAGCAGTTTCAATCACCTACTTCTACTGGTCTACGGAGCCAAGCATTATGAGTTCTAAATCTATTGAGAAAAGATTTCGTTGTGGAGTCACTAGTTTGTTAACACCCAAAAGAGAAACTTAAAAATACTTCCTGCAAATGAGTTGCAATGCATTATTAATTATATATATTTTAAATAATACTAAATAGGTGGGACCCCTTTCGAAAAATAATGATAGAAAGCGCTCCTCTTATTTCACCCGAGAAAGATTCTACAGGTTGAGAATAAGGGGAGATCCTAACCTGTTTCTATGTGCAACTAAGGGATGCTAGGTGTGTTAGCAATTTGATTATAAAATGGAGAAAATGTGTATTTTATTAAACAGATTAGTTTACTCTTGCTACACCTAGATTTTGATATATTACTCTAAATACAAGTCACATACAACTTATGGTATATTTATATATATGGGAAAAATGATTATTATGTTGTATGTAATACTCCACTAGCAAAGAATATGGGACATGTTATTTCGGTGCTGTGTTAAATGGGCATATTATTGCTATGAAATTCATATGAGAGGTTGATTCCACTTTGAGTTTGAAAATGGTATGTTATGTTTTATGGATATTAGATATATGATGGTCGATATTCTATGTTTGGAACAAGGTTTTTGGGAGTTGGGTGCGCTCCATATTTGGTTGTGGTTGATGGCATTTATTTTGAAAAGAGGGGAAGTGATGTGCATTTACTACATGTCGTTCTTACGCTACTTTAAAGCCACCACCTTCACTATTCTCCTCGCACATGTTTTTGTTTCTCTGATTAGTAGCGCCTCAATTGTGCTCGGTTGTTGTCAAAAAAATAGTTGTGATATTTAACTTTCTGGGATTTTTCTTACAGGTATGTTGGCTCTTACCTCTCCACTCATAAATTGATAAGCTCTGCTCCAGATAAAATCATTTTGTTGGCTCTTAGAGTTTGCATGCAGAATGTGTTTTTTTTTCCAAAGTTTACAGTGGATTGTTTGTGGGAATTCTGGTTGTGTAAGATATATTTGATTAGGGTTTCTTTTTGTTGACATTTGAGTGTTTCAACTAAAATTATTATTGAACATTCTATTTTTATTGAAATATTTGGTCGTATGGCACCTGTAGAAAAGGTGGTATTGTGGTATGACTGTTGGAAAATGTCTCATGGTGAGCACATTCATTTTTTCTCTTTTCTTGTGGTTTATTTTTAATGGGTCTTTCTCTGTAAAATAAAAGGAACAAAGAGGCTCTATGAATGTTGTACCCTCACCTCATACCTAGACTATAGAAGATATGTAGTTTCATTATTACCATGGTTTTTGATGAAATAATGGCATGTGTATTTTTTCTAGCAGTCACTTTGGGAAGTTTGTGGAAAATTTTGTGAAGGAGAGGAATTGTTTTTGGCTTTGATTGCAGCCACTCTTCAAAATCTATGCCCACAAGCCCGCTACAAGACTTGTTTCCCCAACCAATAATCTGGGAAAGTAAATAAATATTAACCCAGATTCGAAATCTTGTTTGGTTGTTTTGACCAAACAGTGGGAAGAATGATTCGACCCACAGAACCGTGGCTCGCTTATTGTTTAACCATGAGGAAATTATGTCAACTTGAAGTTGATGAGGGTTTGATGCTCACCATGTTTGCACTGGGGTTTCAAACATGGTTTGTTTACAGTTGTTATTTGAGGTTGTGATGTAAATGTTATATAACAAAAGGATGATAACTTTATGTTCCTCTTCCTCTCATGATGTTTTGAAACATTATGTTATGATTATGATTGAGTCAATTGTTTTGTAAACAATCTCCTACTTAACGTTATGCTAGTTTTTGAAAGGAGAAATGAAATTCCCAGGTTTGATAATCCTATAAATTTTCTTTGATTTTTATATTGTGCAGTTTAAATATATTGTTTCCATGTTATGGATTATGTGTGTTGAAGTTTAAAAGATGTAACAAACCCCGTCGTTATGACAACATGCGACACATAAAAAGTACGATATTATTTTAATTTTTATAAAAAGGAAAGTAATAACGACAATACACTCAACATCGCACTCGATGATGAACACAACGCGCACAATTTATGCAACATGCCAACATAACGACCTAGCATACTATCCATAAGGCAGCATGGAAACAACTTACGACATTCAATTAGATGAAGAATGAAAATGACTACTCGCCTGTCCTACCCTACAATGGTTAGGACCTCCAGGACATATAAGCAATGCTCAATATCAGGTTCCCATCAATTTTGACCATTTAAGGTCTCAAGGATGGCGAATGTTCTTAGGAACAAGCCGACTAAGCTAACTGACAACATCAGATTCAACCCAATGCAATGAACATCGACGACATAAGTAACTAGAACATTCACGACGAGCAAAAAACAATCACATTAAAACGTTACAGAGAAAAGTACAAACATCAGTTCCAATAATGACCATCATCACTAGGAAGCACAAGACCCAAATATAGGTTATCATACGCACATGTCGCTCAAGCACGCTTTAATCCCATTATAAGGAATCATGCCGCCACCTTTCTACAAGCACAATAGTAACTAAGGCACGAAATTAAACAGTCACAAATACTTAAAATCAAGACACAATAACCCAACGTCAGGACTCCCAAAATTAATTTTCTTTTCTAAATGAAATATATAAAGAGCGCACTCCAAACAATCAAGTTAACGAGGCACAAGGTAACTACCTTCAATACAGGATTAGAATTGAACAATAATCTAAGTATCACATTAGCATTTTTTTCCAAACAAGACTATTAGACACAATGTATCCAACCTCAATCTAATATTAAAAGCATAAACATCACTCCCTATAAACACCTCTTAAAACAGTACAAAATGAAATATGTTATGTTTAAACAAATTATTATCTAGCATGAGAAATCATTATTTAACATGTAATATGGCTTCCCTACCATCCTTTAAACACAACCTGTTAACATCATAAAGAACTTAAGTACCTCATGCGTTATCAATTATTATTTTTCCTTAAATAATTATGATTGCCATAAAGCCAAGTTCCTCTACCCTTTCTCAAACTACCCTTTAAACAATAAGAGGAATAAAGCAACTTATAATTAATAAATGCTATTTGTCATAAAGGGATTCCATTTACAACATTAATGAATTCAACATGTCCTTATTTAATTCCCTGTTGTAAAGGAAATTAAAAACTATTATATGCATCACAATAATCCAATTAAACTATTATACTGATGCAAAGGAAAACAATTAATCTATTATGTGGGATAATTTCCATAATCATAAATAAATTCAATAAATTGTTAAATCACAATTAAACTGGAATAATTAAAGTTGATGCCAACTATTAAACAATTAAAATTGTTAATCAATATTAAAATGTTATATGACTGTTATATCACAATTAAAATGGTATGACAGTTGTTTTAATCACAATTGTCATCACAACATCTATTATTACAGCAAGAAATTTGTTATATAAAAAATATCCATGACAACTGATTACTCAGAAGTTTCAGAACATTAACAAAGGAGACCGCCACTGACATTTACTCGTAAATTTCATAATACAACAAGGAAACCGTCACTGCCATAATTATTTCTTCCATCTTAACATTTATGCCATAAATATATCACTACCACCATCAACGAATCCACGACCCAAGATTAAAAATGTTAGGTCACTGCCCCAAGAGAAACTAAGGCTCAGTCGCTACAGGTGAGGGCGAGGAAGGGAGGGAGATCGACATGTAGGTCGGGCGACGCTATAGGACTAGAGAGAGAATGTGTTCGTTGGGTGATCTCGAGCTTCCTCGTAGGGTGCTGGTGAGTTTTGGCTGTCCACGAGAAGCACCAAGTGGATTGTTTATGATTGGTCACCTTGGGAAGAAAAATTGAAATGTAAAATCACACTCTAAGTAAATGGCAGAACCCAAGCAATATCTAGAAACCTAAAGGAAAAACAATTTCACTTACACTCCGCTGACACAGGGAGATATTCATTTTACCTTGAAAAATTAACACACAAATTAACGAGGAGGATAAATTCATACATCCACTAAACTGGTCCTTTTTCTAGGATTCAATAGAAATATAAAAACCTTGAGTCTAAAATGCTTTGAGCATAATGAAACTTGAAGGTGCCAATAAAAATAGTTTACTCAAGACTAGTGACTTTTGAGAGGAAAAATGGGATAGTTTCGATCCTCCACACCAAGATGAGATCCTAGATAAGATGGCTACGCAATCACGCAGGAAAAAATCAAGTACTGTTAAATCGAACTTGCAAAAACATTGTTTACAGCAATGAAAAACAAAACCCATCATTCCACTTTCTAATGGAAGACAAAATCAGTCAAGATGGACAGTCCAAGTAATACATTCTAATGACATGGATGCAATAACATTTTTCCTTGGATTTGGCATGCTGACTCTACTAGAAAGCACCAACAAGTGGAATGATCGTGACTGCCTATGTTGGGGAGGAACGGGGGATGGATCTGATCAAAGGCTAGAGCCATAACAAAGGGGATTGAACCTGTAACCTGGCCGGTAAAACAATATGTCCTCTACCATAAATCAGTGTGTTGTGGGAATGGCAGAGTTTTATTTTTTTTATTTTTTTTCAAAAGTGCCATAACGCCTACATCTGTGGAGTAACAGGGAATGGCTCAATTCAAGGGTGACCAATCATTCCAAGTATTTCACCAGACGTTCAGGTTTTGGGCAAGGTAACAAGCGAGCATGAATTTAGGCGCAAGAACTCTTGGATAGGAAGGACTGCCCTTTATTTTTTTCAAAACTAAACCTAGAAGAGAAGCTGCAGGAAGCTAAACTGGCAAGGAAACAAGGGTAGGAGTGTAAAATTTTTAAGGGTTTTAACATAGATATATTCATTAACTGCCATATAATTTCCTCCGAACATAATCTTAATAAAGAATTGCAACCAAAATTTTACTTCTAAACTGGAATAAATTTATCTGAAAACACTTCGCAACTATGGTCCCAATTTCAACTCCACATTCACCATTATAGATATTAAAATACATAAATTAACTACCTTTTTACTACAAATTTCACATGCGTACATTCACCATTATAGATTTTCATAGGCAGAAAACTTAACTACTTTTTCCATACAAAATTTACACATGCATACTATAACCAATGCAAAGAACCGGAAGTGTTTGTCCTGCGCGTGTGCTCCATTCAACTCTCACTTTCCAACCTATGAGACCTCACCGGTACCTCCCAGCCAACGCTAGGGGAAATCTTCTTCCCCTCGAGCCCTTCGAGCCGCAAAGAGGCCACACACACAATACCAAAGAATTCTAGCTCCCACCTCTCTTCGGAAGGTCGAGATACCACTTGTTATTTGAGCTGGGTATCCCAACTCCCACAAGAAAAATTCAGTCAAGATAAATTCTGACAGTGTAACCTTACTCATACCAGACGTGCTATATACTCCTCCTCTGCCATCCTTTTTATAGAGTTTTCTTATTGATTATTTTCCCAAACCCTCATTAGATTATTTTTATTAAATTTGATTAGGATAAACCTCCTCCATACACATGTCACCTGATCCCTTAGTTGCACCAGAAAATCCATTTATTAATTAATTAAATTTGCCTATTTCCCTCACCCACCTAAAAGAATTCCTAAAACCGCTCCTCGATGTCCCTTTATTCCATTACATTTCTTAAATGACTGACACCTTTCTTAAAACCTAGTTGAGTTCATAATTAGAAGGTTCCAAAGACTAGATTCCCTACTATGTTAGACATTCCCCTTTTCCTTAAGTTTCCCCTTTTCTTCTAAGTTCAAATTTAGCAAGTTTAGATATAAACAACAATTTACCCTTTTAATAAATTAA
>JZKD02S0752456.1:0-14855 GCA_000966675.3 Picea glauca
CTTCTCACCTAACCCAAGGTTGGCATTAAATAGACGAAGGAAACTTATCCCACTAAATGGAGTTGTATTTACCTCTTTCCTCTTTATACTCTTGGGTGCGATATAATCCTTGATCCCTAACCTCCTTACAAGCTAAGCAAGTACTTCATGTGTTCTAGTTCAGTTATACTTTGGAGTGTTATGGATATGAATAATATGCTACATATTGTATTCGTCAATTTATTTATTTTAAGAACATTTTGAAAACTTCAATTTACACTTGTGACATTGTCAATAGTTACTAACACCTAAATTTGTTCAATTCTACTTCAACTTTTAAACACATAGAGTAACCACTCTTATTTCGATTTTGATTTTAGGCAATGCACAAGTAATACATTGTTACAAGTTTTAAATGTTGCATAATTATTTTAACCTTTCACTTTGGATTACCTATAACTATTACATTAACATATTTATAAGAGGCATGTATATGCAACTTTGCTGCTAATTTCACTTTTTTTTTTATTATTAAATTACTTATCATTATGTTAGGAAAAGTTTATATCAACTTTCTTTTATGTATTTTTTTAATTCTTTATTATTTTACTATGAAATGTTGATATCAAGGCCTTTTTAACCTTTTGTTGGCTTGTTATGAAAGGTTAATATCAATCTTCTTAGAACGTTCTTTTTCAATTCCTCATCTTTCTACTATGAAGGGTTGATATCAACATTTTTTAATCTTTCAAATTGCTTGTCGTTTTTCCATGAAAAGTTGATACCAACTTTCTTAAACCTCTCTTTTAAATTGTTTGTCATTTTGTTATGAAGGGATGATATCAACCTTCTTGTGCCTTTCTTTTAAATTCCTTGTCATTCTATTATGAAGGGTATATATCAGCCTTCTTGGTGTTTAATTTTACTAGGTGTAAAACCTGACACATCTCTTATTCAAATTGAGTTTGAGCCTTTTCCTTCTCCTTCAGGTTGTCTTTTGAAGTTATTGGATGACCTCCATAATTCATTCGTTGGTCACTCTATTGTGAGAGTGTTTGGCTAAGGTAGTGAATGTTGGTTATGGAGCATGTTATTCCATAAATATAGAGAATTGTGCCCTAGTGTTGAAAATTTTTCTATGTATTGGTTGGATAACCATAAAGGTTTATCATATTTTCTTATATCACCCATGGTCAACCACTTACTAAATGAGTCCATAGGATTTAAACGAAGGAGCACAAATTGAGAGGATGAATTATGGATCATGCAATAGATAGGAAGGAAGTGTGTGTGTGTGTGTGTGTGTGTGTGTGTGTGTGTGTGTGTGAGAGAGAGAGAGAGAGAGAGAGAGAGAGAGAGGGACAAAAAGAGAAAAAAAAATGTTGTCAGTGAAGGATGGAAAAGGAAAGGTAAGATAAACCCCATGGGATGATAGGAGTAAATGTATCCCATGAGATATTCATCTAGAACTCCAAAGAAATACCCAAAGGGAAAACAACCTATGCTTGAAACCATATAATAGGGAGAACATGGATATATAGAAATTGAATCAACTATGGAAAAGTTTACCCTTATCATCCAAATATCTAGATTAGAATTTGAACCAGTGAAACTCGTCTATATAGATATAGATGCACATATAAGCCCTTAGATTCCTTTTCTAATATGGGGAGATATTTATAGAAGATACTATGAAGAGGATTATCATAATGTTATTCCTCCCATTGATCCCCAAATGAGGAATGTTGATGTATTAATATTTATAAACATTAGGAATTATCACCTCCATCTTGTTGTAGCCAGGACTCCAATTATGCCTTGCTTAGAGGCTATCGATTTGATTATGTTGGAACATCAGGTTATGATGGTTCATCACACTTCTACTGGAATTAATAGTTCGGGCGTTCGACCTACATCTGGAAACAATGGGTTGGGTGATTGAATAGATATCTATATCAGTCAATTGTCACTAAATTCATCTCCATCTTATGAGGAACCATCTTCCTTGGTGCAAAGACTTTTCTTAAAAAAATTATTTTTGTTTCTTCTACACTTTTGGATTTGCTTTTTCTTTTTAGAGTTATCTTCTTCATTACCTTTCTTTTTCTTATAGGGACATTTATTAGAAAAAATGCCAACACCATTACAATTAAATCATTTCAATGGAAGCATACCTTTGTATTTGTCGGTTTCTCTTTTCATCCTTCTAATAAATATTGCCACCTCTTCATCTTCCTATGCATCATCGTTGCAGCTACAGTTTGACTTTGGTTTTTGTTTATCTTTATTCTTTGTCTTCTTATATGCCTTGAATGTTTCTTCCTCCATGACTGGATTGTATTTCTCTGTCCTCATCTCATATGCTGTGAGTATCCCATGCAAATCATCCATGTTCATTGTAGCTAGGTCCACTCTTTCTTCTAGAGCTGAAATTTTTGAATCAAATCTCATTGGTAGATATCTTAATGCTTTTTAAAAAAGGACTTGTTCCTTTATCTCATCTCCCAAATCTTTGATATTGTTTACTATTTCATCTACTCGTAGAAAGTAGGCTACTATGTTTTCATCTTCATTCATCTTCAGTTTTTCAAACTTGGCTCTAAAAATATGAAGTTTAGATTCCTTTACTTTCTGATCTCCTTCGTAGTTAGCCTTCAGTTTGTCCCAAATTTATTTTTTGGAATCACAATGCATAATATTGGTATGTATTGATAGATTCAAGCCTTTCTCGATAGCGTTTCTATCCCTTTAATCATTTTCTTCAAGTTTTGTTTCCATCTCTGTCCGTCGAGAGAGTGGTTGGTGCTTTGTATCCATCTACTATTGATAACAAAACATTGAATCCTTGTGCTTGTATATATGTCTTCATTATTTTTCTCCAGAAGGCATAGTTCTCACCATCAAATTGTGGTACCCCAATCTTAGTGTAATCCATTATCTCCTTCCAGTGGTTAGACTAATTCTTGAAGGACCTGCTCTGATACCAATTGTTGGATTACTGAGAGGGGGGGTGAATCAGTGATGAGCAATTTTAGCACTTTTAACCACAATATATTCTTCAATAATATTCAACATTTTATCATTACCATTAAATATATCATCAGCAGTATAATCATAAACAACATCATATCATAATAGATACACAGTACACCAGAATTTACATGGAAACCCAAATGGGAGAAAACCACAAAATGTTTTTCTTATATATCAAAAGAATACATTCATTGGAAGCACCAACTTCCTGATTCTCCAGATACAACTGGAAGGAGGCTCCAACCCCCTATTCTCGATATGAAACCTGAAGGAAGCTCCAACTCCATGAATTCTCTAGCTCCAGACTTAAGTAGGCTACAACCCCTGACTTCTCTAGCTCCAACCGGAAGGTGGCTACAACCACCTATCCTTTCCTCATCCTTCCACCCTGAAATATAAGTGTAGACCAAATTTCACTATCACAAACTCTACCAATACCAATACCACTGTGTCTTTGCCATTGTCTCTGTTACTCTACCTTTGTCACTATCAATGTCACTACCATTGTGTCTCTACCATCATCTCTATCACTATGTCTCTATCACTTTCATTGTCTCATCAACCTGTATCTACTCATCAATCAACTAACACATGTACCATATCATGCACCAAATATATACCAACATACATACTATCTCATGCATCAATCATGAACCAAAGATACATCAATAAGGAATAATGAATCATGAACTAGAGCATCAATCATTTGTACCATATACCATACCATCAACCATATGCAAATATGTACCATATCATCAATTTAGTTTCTCAAGGAACCAATGCATGTCTCTCATGCATATGTCACCATTCAACATTAATATGCCTCAACCATCTACAATCAACTCAAATATATGAACTATAAGAACCATATCATATGTTGAATTAGATATAAGAGTTCTCCTCACTCATCCAAGCAACCAAGATATATGTTATAGCACAAAATGTCACACCTATGCATTTGTGCCATGGCCCAACCCTTTCCCAAGGCTTGCTAGAAATTTTCCCGAGCTTCCTCTCCAAAATAATCTAAAAAACATGCTTTATGAGCATATCCGTGGGTTTCCCTAGTGAAAAGTGTGGATATTCGCGACTCTCAAGCTTGCCACCCGCAGATTCCCTCAAAAATCATAAAAAATAAAATAATCCCATGTTTTCAGGCGAGTTTTTCAGTTGGGATTATTTCCCAACGTCCCCTGCCCATACACAATAGAATCCAACAACCCCAACCCCTTGGGAATATATAAAATCACCCTTGAGGGATAAGGAGAGATCAAGTCCCTTGGTGTAAGATCATGGTGGCAATTTCTAGAAAGCCTCCATTTCCTATAATCCTCTGAGAAAAACCCCCTATTATTTGGAAACTCATTTTCCAATATTTCTTTCCTATTTATATGGGTATTGGGTGTGTCCTTATCCCTACTTGGGTCATTCAATGAAGAACAAAGTGGTTGAGTTGATGTTTGAGGGATTCTCGGAGGAACCTATATAGTTGGTTTTGAGACGGTGCCAAAGGCGAGCCAAGGTTGTAACTTGCCTTTTTGATTTAGTGTTAATAGAAGAGTTTGTTTTCCCTCCTATCATGTTTTCATTATATGTATTTGATTGTTAAGTTTACTTTGAAAATGGTATATGATAAGCATATATGTTGATCGTGTAACTACCTTCGGAGCAACTCTTGTATTGTGTCCATTTTGCAGGTTATTTCTATTAAAGGATCTAGAGCTCGTCAAGACAAGGAGTGGGATCAACTTCAAACAAGAGACCTAAGGTACACCCTTACTCCCTCTTCCTTCACTAACTTATCCTTGTAAATAAGTTTAGTCTTTCAAGTTTTGTGTGCTTGTCCTAGAGGGAAGATCTTTATCTTCTCCATATAGTCTTGATATGTTGTGATTCCGACCTAGAATCACAGGGGAAAAATCATGTCAACAATATACCATATCCAAATACAAAACCAACCATACCAAGTATGCCTCAATCATACACCATATCATGACAAGAAGTAACCATCAAAACAAGTATACAACCATACCAATACCTATGTAGGACAATAAGTAACCATTAAAACAAGTATACAACCACACCAATAGCTCTGTAGGACAAGAAGTAACCATCAAAACAAGTATACAAATACCTTTGTAGCTGACCTAAAACTCTGAGACACTGACATGTAGACTTCCTTTGGACTTCAAGGCACTGGTACCAACATTTAGTCAATCATTCATGAGCCTTTTTACAAATACACAACTTTATCTTCTACTGCCAATGTATATACGCACTTTTCTCCATTGTAGCTCATGCACATATGCTCCCTTTCTGACCTACAACTCGCGTATACCTCAAAAACTATAGTTTGTTGCTGAAAATTTCACTTTCAACCTTCCTTTGTTACCTTATAAAATGACGCTATAACCTTAGAAAAAATATCACTAGATCACAAGAAAGATAAGCAATTAATAAGTGTGTGAGTGTACTTGTGAATGAATCCTTGATGAATATTTATGCTTGTGCTAGGTAAATCCTTTCTTTAATTTAGGGATTCTAAGGTTTTCTTGGTACAACAAATTTACCCTTTCATTAAATACTTGGGGGATTCTTGACCACTTCTTCGAGGCTTACAACTTCACAAAGTCATATCTCCCTAATTGTGAGGAACTACCTGGTGTTCCACATATCATCAGAAACGACACGATGAGTATTATGCATATATGAGGGTCTTTCCTTCATTTATTATGTCCTTCATGTACTTGTTCCTCATTCAACTTCGGGTACCAAGACCACACCGTCGAGGCTTCTTTAAGGGTTGACATCAATGATAACCAAACTATCAACAAATATGATGAAAACAATCCTGAAAACATTTTGGTTGGATATCTTGAAACAATTGTCAGCACAAACAAAGCACATCGACAACGGAGAAGATTTGTAAATGAGAAAAATAAAATATCTCAAGGTCCTTCTAAAAAAAGTGGCACACCAAAATCAAACCCCCAAATTGTAATTCATGAACAAAATAAATGTGTAATTGAAAATTCTGGTAATGGAGATGATCCTAATCCTCCAAAAACGAATTTAGAGAGACCCCATAAGCTCACTATGAGAAATAAAAGGAAAATATGGGTAAATAAATAGGAAATAAGTGATCCTATACTTGATGATGATGATTATATTCTTCAAGACATGGATTGACACAAACATCGAAGATATAGAGTTTCCAAATGATGAACAAAGGATTCAGGAGAGTCAGGAAATTGCAGCAGAACTGGAAACAAAACAACCAGTCTTTTATGAAGAAGAATCCTTAACATTTCATAATGCTTAATTTGATAGAGATTCTAAAAAAATCGTATTTTAAAGATTTAATTCTAAAGGTGAAAAGATCTAGGGAAAAACCAACTCATAATTTTATATGAATGGGGTGTTTCCATAAAAAAATTGCAAGGATGCATAGGGTTACAGATGATGCTTTGTAAATGTCAGTGGATGAAATGGAGGATGAAAATTCCATGCTTAAAGAAATATTTAAAGAACTATAATATACTTTAATGTCACCCCCTATTTTTGCAAGTCCAATCGCTATCATTTGACCTGGAAAAATCTTAGAGAGAATGCATGAATCGAGCTCAAAGCTAAAAGGAACATCAAGTTTGTTGGTTGCGGTTACACGATATGTTGGGGAAAAAATTAAAAATAGGATGTCTCTCATTTTGGAGGCATGGGATTTGGTAAGAAGTTTCATTTCTTTGGGATCCAAGATAACTAATTTAAGAGAGTACCTCCAAGCCGACATCACAAATTATGAGGGTTTTTACAAATATTTTGTAATAACATTTGTCTTAAAAAATTACAGTATGGCTGAACTCAAAAGAAAAGAATCAGATCTTCCATCCCCGACACATGTAAAACAATTAAAGGCTTGTTGGATCAAAAGGATTAACACTTTTAAATAAATATTAAGTGATCTTGATACTCTAAGTGTCAAAAAGGGGGAATATTATTTTAAATTAATTGAATTAGATTTGGCAAGAAGCACAGAAGAAGTCCAAGACCCAAGGTTGATATCAAATTCCATTATTATTACTAGAGAAAACTTTGAAGAACATCTGGAAATGATAAAGGTAGTCTCAGTAGAGAATTTTAATAACATGATCGAATATACAGAACATGAAGTGGAGAATTGGATCGTAAATTATGTCAATAAAAATGAAGACATCGAAGACACTTTACACCAACTCTTAATTGATCATAGAAAATATGAAAGTACATTGTTTGACATTAAAGTTAGACAAGAAATAATAATTGCTCGTATGAAATATTATATCAAAAATTGGTTAAAGAAAGATTTGATCAAGATAAATAAATAAGATCAAACGGAAGCATTTAGTACTGATCATGGAATTGCAACAAAGGAGACTACAAAAGGCCCATCAACATCCATATAACGAGAGAGAGAACACCATCACAGTGAGTAATACAGATCACATTCTTTCCAATTATTTTCTCTTCTTGTTTAGAAATCATCCAATTGTGTTTTATTTATCCCAAGAAAAATATAATTGATTCTATGATCTTTTCTCTTTATCTTCCTTTCAGGTCCAACCCTATTCTTGTTCCTATCTTTAATTTATGGTAAAAAAAAACCCAATCCTAGTCCAACTTTGGACAAATGCATTTTAATTTTTAAAGACTATATTATTTTTTGAAAAACTCCCAGAGAACTACTTTGGGATTAAACTTCAATAATATCTTATTGGGCGCAGGCCTATTTTGAGAAGGAATGATATTTTGAGTGCAAGACTAATTTTGGAAAAGAACATTTGGGAGGAAAAGCAGCGTGCAAGAGGAAAAGTCACATGCAAGAGGAGAAACATGCAAGGAAAGAAGGAAGGAAAACATAACCACGATAGGGTTAGGGTTTTTGACAAAGATTGTAATGACTATAAGCCTGTAAAATAGTATAAATAAAAAACTAGGAGGTATAGGTTAGGGGTTCAGTGGTTGTAAGATCATTGTTAAAGAAGCTCAGTGAGTTGATGATGGTTATTATGATTGTAATAAGGTAGTATAAGAGTCAAGTCATCTAGAATTTGAGGGTTAGGTCACAGACTTAGGATCTTGGGGTGATTTAGTCCGCCTCACAGAGGTTCTTGAATCTCCTCATGATTGTATGATGGAATATGTAATTTGTGCAGTGCTAGATTTTGTAGCAGACTAAATATAAGAGCATATAAGCCAAATATGTGTGGATGTAGCCCATGAGGGGGTGAAACACGATACAACATCTGTTATCGATGATGTTTATTGAATGCTTACTTCATGTTAATGGTTATCTTATGAATGAATGATTAACTAGATGTATTAGAATGCATGCATGAGCCTAAAGATGAATGAATCCTAGGAATATTGAATGAATAACCAAATTAATGCATGAAGAAGAGAAAATAGAATCCCAAATTCCCACTCATTCCTATACTGAAATCACTTGAGCATTGCAGTCACCCATAAAGTTGTCTCGGGTGAGACTACGCAGTGCACTCTGTGCATTGGGTTGCCTTATGGTTTACCAAGAGAGTCGATATTTTTATAGGGTTTTATTGGAAACTTGTTGAGATCTGAACATGGGTCATCCCTAGAAGTAGAAGAGGAGAAACACAACCAACAATTGGTTCTGTTTCCAGCTGGAACTGCATAGGATTGAGTGGACGGGATCCATGGAAGAAACACACAGAGAATGAAAGTATAGAAGGGAATGTTCAGGAAATGGAATCCAATGAAGGAGGAGATTGAAATATGGTTTAAAAAAAAGGAACTTGAGTTTGCGCAGAAGGATAAAAAAAACCCTAAGTTAACACGACACAAATATCTTGACAAATACGTGTTTAACAACTTGCATGAGGTAGTTTTCTTTGATTTCCCACATTTGTTGCAAGAGTGGCTATTGATGTTAAAAGAAAACTACCCAACAAATCAAATAAGACAACTGGAGTGGAATCCTGTGGATATCGATCAGTTACAAAAAGTTAATAAAACATTTACACGTGTAATAGAATTTTGGTTAGACAGTATTGTTGTAGGGTTTATCACTGAATTTGCAGTAGATACTATGAAGTCTTACAACGTAGTAGAGAAGGATTTTATAAAAGGACCCAGAGGTAGGTTTATTAGATCGTTGTATACTTCAATCAATATTTATTGTATAAAAATGGTGTGATGACCATGGAATCAGACAACTAAACTTCCCTGCGTGCATGAGGGAAGGGGGGAAGCATTGAAAAGAGGTGGAGGAATGGAGGAAGAAATGGATAATGGAAAGAATAAGGAGGCCATGGAACCAATCATGATGGAGGAAGACCATATAAAGTAGATAATGGAAACAGTTGGAAAGATGCGCAGTGGATCACCCTACCAATATAATATGAATAAGAAGAAGAGAGCCATAGTTGATAGAGAGGGCTTGACAAGCGATGAAGAAGAGGTAGATGATCTCCGGGATGTGGAGAATATTGAGGAAATCCTAAACGAAACACATGAAAGGAAAACATGAGGTCCAAGGGAAGAGATAGAAATCATAACTCCAATCCAGATCATCGTCAGTGTGGAACCTACAACCCCACGTGCGACTAGTACACCAGAAAGAACACAAGCATTTAGACAACCAAATTTTAGTGGTAGAAGAACGACAGGACAAGGATCCAGTCAAGGAGCATCAACTGGGGGATTCCATTCAGGAAGTAATAGTCAAATATATACACCACGTGGAGGTAGTAATTCAACAAAATTCAAAATGGCAGGACACGATCCCACAATCAAGTTACCAAAATTTCGATTAGAGGCATTAGAGGACCCTGAAAAGAATTTATTCATCTACGAGAAGATCTGGGAAGAAAAATATATCATAGATGATTATAAAAACTTTCATAATTATCTATCATGCTAAGAGACCATGCACTGGACTGGTACATGAGCCTAGATGTAAATAGTACATCAGGAGTAACAAGGATTATTGCAGAAGTGAAAAAACTAATGATAAATGAATTTCAGAAACCCATCTCAGAATATTAGTATATAAATGAAATGATTGAAATCAGGAAAAAACCAGGAGAGTCTGTGTGGGAGATTGATCATAGGTTTAAATGTTTGAAAGGTAACTTGAAGTATGCAATTATTGACATGCAACATAGGCATTCGTTTGTGAACTCACTGTTACAACATTTGAAATACCCTTTAAGACAACAGAAGTTCCAAACTCAAGCAGATGCTCTGCAGGCAACCTTACAACTGGAAGAGAACCAGTATCAAAAGACATATCCAACAATAGAGGAGATGAAGGAGGATGTGAAAAACCTAACATTTCAACTTAACCAGAATAAGGGAAAAGAGGAAAGAGAAGTTGTTCGGTGTACTACATGCAGGACAAAAGGACACCATAAGAACAGATGTCGAACTTTCATGTAGTACATGGCAACAGGAGTACAAAACACCTTGCCAATAGGAGGAACATGGTGTGAGATTTGTGAAATGCATGGGCATGATCCATATCATTTCCCAATGATGCAAAATTATAAGACAGTACCCAAAAGTTCATATTACAATTTTTGCAAGTCAGTGGGCCATGATGATAAAGATTGTAGGACGATGGAGCTGATGAGAGAAAGAACTTCAGATACTTATAGGGTGCAAGAAGAAATGATGAAAATAAAAGATGCACCTTAGTGCAACCAGGTACCACCTCCATACAACAATTCATAGAAGCAATACAATAATTTGCAACCACAGTATAACCCCACGCAGTATAACCATGAACCTCAGTACAACGCATCACAAGGAGATAGGGCTTGATACAGAGGCGGAGGACAAGTTAGAGGAAGATTTGGACGAGGCAGAGGCCCAATAGTGTTCCACAAATGCCAATAGACAAGACATTATGCAAGGGAATGTCCACTTCCACCAGCAACATGTATGTATTTTCGTACAATAGACCATGATACATAAGACTATCCAACACTCTTGGGAAATATCCAAGAAAATAGGGACTAGAACAACTAGAATGCACAGTGTGTTAACACATAAAGATGTACAGGTTGTCAAATTTTTGAGTCATGTCTCATGTAAATAAATCAAGATGATTGATTTTTAAGCTTGGGTCTAAAGATGATCAAATACATTTTCCTAGTCTTGGTGTCATGATGGTGGTTTTCATTATTAGAAAAAGGAGGGTTCAACCGTCTCTTACTATTTTCATTTGCAAAGATATTGCTGCAAATTGTTCGTTGCTGCAAACTCTCCTAGAACGGTTGGTGCCAAGTTAAATGGTTGAAGGTTGATGGTTCAAATTTATGCAGCAAGGGGTAAAAATCATATGCTAGCTACCATTACTTGATATTCAAAATTCCATCATTTTCAAACCATTTTAGTCAGCAAGAGATCTATTTTTCTACATGATTTTACATGTTGCAAACCAAACTAGTGCCCCCAACTCTTTGTTTTGAAAAATTGCTTTGAAATATGGCTATTCAAGACTTCATTAATCCTTGTCATCATCATTGCATCCAAGCTTCCAGCCTCAATTTACATCTTATCCTTTACAATACTGTAAAACTTACTTGCAGCAAAGCCCTAAGAAACATTTTTTGTCTTATGATTGCTTACTTGTTGTTTTGGAAGACATTTTTCAATGATTAGAGGTTGAAGGAAGATTTAGCATGGTCTAGCATATTTTTTTCATAGGTTGGCACATTTCTTGCATCATTTGAATCTTTTTTGAAGCAAATCGACACCTATAGGAAAGTTCGTAGCACTGTTGTTAGGCGTTGCAAACTAATTTCTTATAGCATCTTTCTTTGATGTTTTCATAATAACTTTAGAATATCGATCTAGGTTATTCTGATATTTTTTGTGGAGATGGATTATATTACCATTGACTCGCTGAAACAAATTCAACCCAACCCAGTTCGTAGTTTGGGAGAAAATTCAAAATTGTCATCTACAGGAAAGTTCACAGCGCATCCTACATAGGCGTTGCAAACTCTAACAGTTTGACAAATTCGATCTATGGTAGGGATTCCAGTTGTATGGGAAGGTTTGAATGGTTTCCTAGGATGTATTTGTACATTAGGGACATGTGTTCTATCACCATGTCAAGCAGCATGACCTGTTTCAAAAGGAATTTATCACAATAGATATGATCCCCAAAAATAGGAATTTGTTATATTTTTGTTGGAATCTTTTGTAATAGACACCTAAATGGAGGAGGATCCTATGTATCTCCTTGGTTTCGACCTCCTTAGAGTAGAGAGAGAGAATTTAATATATATGGAGGGAATTTTTATAAGGAAAGGGTTGAGTTCATGACTGGAAAAAGCTTGAGAGAGTTGCAGGGTCAGTTTATCTGTTTATTTGTAAGCATGAGGGCATGTGATGTAGGCATTTCTGCCATTAGAGATTCATGAAAGTTGTTTATCAAAATTTGTATTCTTTATTATCATTTACCTTGTCATATTTCTTGAATGGAATTGTAGGCATTGAAGATCAATGGTTGTTCATGGGCAAGAGATTCATGAGCTGCAAATGATTTGTAGTAATTGCCTCCTTTCGTGATATCTGTTCTAGTAATCTTTTAAGTCATTTTTGTAGAGAGGATATCTGCTTGATGATATTCTTATTTTTTTTATATTCATTATACCTCCATCCATAAATTATATCCCTTTGGTCTAGTAGGCATCTTGAGTTCCTTTGATTTGTAGGATGTGTTGACTCCATGCTCAATCGAATGACTTTGCAGATAGTTTTCTACCCTCATTCTTGCTCTTTCTTGCTGATCCATCTGAGTTTAAACCTGATTTAATCACTTATATCTAAATGGGTATTGGGCTCACTCTTTCTGCAGTCTGGAGTGACTTATAGTCCTAACATTTTTGGCACCACTGTCGGGGAGGAAGTTGAATATTTTCCCTGAGAGAATGACATAGAATAGATCCAACTCTTGATGGTAGACATGAGTAGGACACTAGCTTGACTGCAATAATCTACCTGGTGATTCCATCTTTATCACAGATGAATCTATTAGTGACTTCACTAGTTTTAAATGGACAAGATATTTTCTCAAAGGTATGCATTTTGTGATTTTTCAAACATAGATGGTTTTCCAAATCCCGTGCCTGATAGAAGTGAATGGGAAGTTCCTCTTCCTCGGTTTAGAGAAGAATATTGGGAAGTTCCAGCTGAGTTTTTATTAAATTTTCATGAGTATGTGCTTAAATTGAAAGTTATACATGAATATGTCCTGATCAATTTGATCCAGGTGGATATTGGTGGCCACCCACCTATTCCAAATGGCTCCTCATCTCTGTTTTTTTCCAGCACGTCTTTTTGTACTGATTTATAATTGTGAGTTATACACTTCTAGGGATGTCTAAAGCCTCACACATTCTCCAGGTGGATACGGGTGGGCTCTCACCTAACCCAATTGGCTTAGTTTGTATGTTTTCATGTCAACACATCTTGTTGTACTTTCAGGGCTGTTTTGGGGCCCTAAACATTGTTTTTTTGGCTCGCCACAGTCAGACTGTAAACAGAGTCGAATTCTAATGGAGGAATGAGTATTTCTCTTAAATAATTTTCCAACGGGCTATCACGTGCCTAAAATAGAAATTGCATGCAAAAGTTATGACCCTAGGAAGTTGAGGTACCAAATTACACCAACTTACCCATAGGGCCCAAATGACTTTTGGCGTTTCACCTTCTAGGGTTAGGTTTTTGGATGTCTAGGGTTTTTGAATTCATGAGTAATATGAAAAGGGCCTATGGAGCCTCATTGTAATCCATTTTATGCTCAGACAAATGCGAGTAGCAACCACATCTCTTCTCAAAGATAGCTACCACCATTCGAGCAAGTTTCAGTTCTAAAGTTTTATAGTTTCAACCTATTTCATTATTTAATAGAAGATATTGTTCACTGAATATTTGTGTTATTCTTCCTATATTTGTGTTATTGTATTCAGTATGTTAATTAGTTTGTTTCACTCCTAAATCCAGATCAGTGGTATCATAGCGCTCTTCTCTTCATTTATTTGTCTTCGTGCATGTCCCCAACAAGGTCTGGGTACAAGAAGTTGGGACTCGAACCAATCGCACCATTACCAGATTGAACGCATCGAGCCCGACAACAACCCATGGGATACAAAAAGAAAGATGATGGAGCAGGAGAGCCTATTAAAATGTTGCTCGAGGAAGCCCTCGCACGATAAAGGAATGAAATGATGGACAAATTTGCATAGATCCTTCGACAATTGACCATAGGAGAAGCATATTCATGAGGAGGCCATGCAACCCCCTTCAAGGTATAGGTAAATTTTGATATTCCATTATTTGAAGGACTGATAGATGTGGATGTTGTAGATAGATGGTTGAATCTGCTCGAAGGATATTTTCGGTCCACAATTTTTCCGATAGGGAAAAGATCACTTTTTCACTCCTCAAGGTCGTTCCCCATGTTAAAGACTGGTGGGATACTTACTCTACACAAAGGGCTATGGAGGAATATGCAATTTTTGTGGTGGCCCCTACATGGGATTCCTTTCGGGACGCCATTAAAGAACAATACTACCATGTTGGAAGCTACAAGGACCAGTACACTAGATGGACCACCCTACGTCAAGAAAGGGACTAGAAAGTACCAAACTTCACCAATAGTTTCCATACCCTCTGCACCAAATTGGGTATCAAATATTATGAGCGTCATATGGTGCTCAAATACCATGGTTGTTGCATAGATAAATTCAAACATAAATGGATTTCCTGGAAATCGCCTCATTGGGCACAACTTATAGATATGTTGTCAAGAT
>JZKD02S0752533.1:0-14854 GCA_000966675.3 Picea glauca
AAAATAATAAAGTGAAATTGAATACCCAGAATGAGAATTCATCCCCACAGGAAAAATACAAGCATCTGGATTAGTATAAATACAGGTTGAATCATTTCATTTCAATAGATAAACAAAACTCTCCTTCTACAGTGCGCACTAGCCATTTTTCAAATACAGTTGTGGTATTTCACTATCTCTTGGCATTCTTGTTATCTTGGTGAGTGTGCCACACTTGGAGATGTGTTATACTTAGATAATCTCTCTCTTGGTTGCATCTTGGCTATTTTAGTGAGACGCTATCTCTTGGAGACGCTAGGCTTAGGGAGGATCTTCTCTATATGGTATTTTGATCTATTAATGGTGATGTACTGGTAATATCTTGGATTGAAATATTCTATAATAAAGGTGGTTGAGTTTTCTCCCAAGGTTGGGTTTCCTAAGATAAATTCTCATGTTCTTGTGTCTACTTGCATGGTTGATATTTCTAGATCTTGTTATTTTCGTTGCATTGTTATCGTTGATATTTTCAGTGTATAGTTATTTTATGATAATTGTGGTATGAAAGTGAATATTGTTTTGAAATCATAAGTAACTAACTATCAAGATCTAAGAATCAATAAAATTCAACACATGTTTCATACTTCATGCATTTCACAACATCATCGTACCCTTAACTTTCATGCTCCAACACCTTTGCTTGCTTCATACTCCAGACATAGCTTCAACACCTAGTCATATTTAGGATTCATTCCCTAGCAAACCTCGTATCATCATTCCCATAATATAATGTTAGAATAAAACATCACAACCTCAAATCAATACACTTTGCAGCACCATAGACCTCATTCCTGTATAGTGCACCCTTAAAACTCCAAAAAAACTCCTCTTGTGCACCTTTAGACACAAAGAATACTCCCCATATCCTCTTGTGAACCCCATATCTCTTTTGTGCACTTGTACTTACTCTTCCTACTTGGATTCTCTTCAAATGTGCACATCTATCCTATATTTATACTATTTATACATTCACTTATGGGGCCGACTTGTAAAACTAGTTGGGATGACTTGTACTTTATGGTTGGGGCAACCTTACAAAATATTTTATATCTCCTCATTCCTATGGAGTTAGAGGGAGTTCCATATACCATTGGAAAGGTATCGGAATAATATTTTCAACCATATATCATATGCTCCCATTTGAGCTAGGTCTTTAGAGTAAAAACGAATTCAAAGATAGGGTATCCAAACTGAGCATCAAAAATACAAAAACAATATTTCCAATAATATCCATCTTGCAATATTTATATTGGACATTTGTAGTCTCCCCCTTGTTGAATAAAGGAATGGAAAGTCCCCACTCAATCATTTTTTAATCTCACTAGGATAAGGTGAGATAGGAGGGAATGTTACCTTAGGTTTATAGTCTATGGAAAATTAACAATCAATTCTCAAGAAATATGTTCTTGGGCCTCATGTTATTATCAAGATGTATGCTTTTGCTAAAAAAATGTAAAAAATGTTTATGTGTAAATGTTTATAAATTTAAAATGAACAAAATAAAGAATACATACAATATGAAAATTAGTAAGACAAGTGTTCATTGAGAATAAACCAGATTTTTATTAATGATAACTTTTCCAAGTTACAACCAAATGCCTCTTTTCAAATCCCTACGAGGGTAAGGACCAAAATCGGATCTAGAAGTCTAGGATGAAATTTTAACAATCATACAAAGAAAACCAGTGTCTGAAAGAAAATTACGAAGACCAAAATGTACTGGATTAACCAAGCCACAAGCTCATCAATTCTTGACTCTACAAAATAGTATTAATCGAAACTGAAAATTAATTCAAAAATCCTAATGAAACTAAACAGAATGCCAGACAAATGAATGACCTTCTAAAGCATGTCAAGTGTTTGTTCTTATTATTCATTTGGTATTTTCCACATTTAGAATGATCTTGCTGTCAAAAACAGGATTTTGATCTTAAAGAACTCATAAAATGAAAGAATGAAATTTTGAAATCTCAATATGAAACAAGATAAAACCTTATCAGAAGTATTTCTTTCTAATTCATCATGTCCTCCTTGTCCTTTTATTCTTCCTTTTATTCTCTAAAAGGTAGTTCTCCAACTAGTTGAACTACTTTTAGTTATTTAAGTTAAATAAATTTAGTTATAAATAGGACAAGTAATTTTGTGATAAGGATAATTAATAAGTAATATAATAGCTAAATAGGTGGGGTCCCCCTCTATTATTCACCATTTATTTCAATAATCATTTATAGCTTTTCCTTGTCGCTCCACAATATCATCAAATATAAAGAATTAGCACCATATAACATACCATAAAAATGCATCGAAATTACCATGACATATATCACTTGTATCTCCCATAAATTAGCATGATATTTTAAAGTTTCAAAAATAAATATCATGGTTCTACCATCTATCCAAAATAGTGTCATAGTCAAATGTCATAATAAACAAAATCAAAGTAACCCAGGGAATTTCTTTTTGAAAAATTCTTGCCTTTCCCTAATGAGGTCCTCATACTGAGACTTATTTTCTTCCAGCTAGGATACCTTTGGATGCATGTCATTTAAACTTCTATTACCACTACTTGTTGATTTATCTTGGAGTGAGCAGAGGAAGAGGACTTAGCCATGTTGGTGGAGGCAATTGGTTACTTTCCTTTGTCAACTTGAGAGCTATCAGGAGTAGTTTTGTGATATTTTGGAGGAGGAGAAATAGATATGTTTGTAGAAATAGTATGGACTAGTGGTGTTGGGTGAAATAGAGGAGAATTAAAATATGCATTAGTGGCAATGGTATGAACTGGAGGAGGATGGGGGTCAATGGGTCATTGATTGGCACTAGAAGAAGTATTGGCAAGTATATTACCCCATCCATCATTATGAGGTTGCATAAGGGATTCAAGAACATTGAAAATAACAGGGTGAGGTTGCAAGATAACATTTAGAGATACTTGGGGCTGAGGAAAGGCATGTTGTCCACCAAGATTTAAGTGCATGGTTTGAATCAACAGCTAAAATTCATCTCAGTCAACATCAAAGTGAATAGAGAACCTCAATTTCGTATGCCCCTAGGTTGCCAAAATGTATTAGGAAAAATCCCTCTTCTTCCTTTGTTTCCCCCTCTACTGCTACACCTGTTGAAGAAGCTCATCTATGTCCATCATAATCAATTTATTACATGCATAACAAATAGTAAGATAAAACCTCCAGCACAATTTGTCATCGTGATTAAATTGGCTCTAAGAATAAAAAACAAAAGGGATATGAATGGGAAAAGTGAAGAAGGGGTGGAAGTACAATTCTGAAATCATTCATCCAACAACATCCATATCTAAAATCCATACATGCAGACCAATGCTTCTAAACACATACATATAGGAAATGTTAACGAGATTCTCCATGTTTGCAAGTATTCTCAATCATTCATATATGATGTAATGAAATTATGCCTTTAATACTAGTCATACATCCATACTATATTTATTTCATACTCATTTCATCTTTATATAGATAGGGTAAGAAGGGAAACAAGGTTTAAATGAAAATTATTTGAGGGAAATAACTTATATAAAGTGAAATGTATGAAGAAAATATGGAAGTCTATATAATAATCCTCAAATATTTCATTACAGGTGTCCTCGACCAATTTGTCATTCACTTATACCATCCAAATATAAATCAAATTGATAGGATGAATTTAGTCATCCCAAATGCTATGATTGATATTTCATAATCAAACATATGTACGAATCTCGTGTATGCAATATAAGCACAATGCTCCTAATCTTTTTGACTCGCGTTCATCCAATAGGAGTCATAAGTATTATGAAAACTAGCCTTCATATATAAGTTTATCACAACCTCATGTCATTGCATTCTAAAAAAAAGACTTCAAATAATTCTCAAGAGATCATTTCTAAATATGTTGTGGGTCCCAACCATTCCCATAATATTGTCATGTCCCAAAATGTCTATCTTTACTACCTCTAGCTTAACCAAATCAAAACAAATCATTTAAAGACTGGCAGTAAATAATTACTACAGCCAATCCATACCATTTTGTTCAAATCACTCTTATCCATCAAATTGAATGACAAATTATCTTATTTATGTGGACATGAAAAATGGATTTTATTTGAGTGGGATTAAAAGGGAATACATTTATGAAAAATGAAATACATGAAGGAGAAATGTGAATTCCACATAACAACTTTTAGACTCAACATTATATAATTTATCATCATCAAGAAATCATTCCTTCTTGGTTGTACGGTGGCCTTTATTAACATATGACTTCAATTATTTATAATTAAACCATAACCACAACCCAAAATAGCATAAACCATGAAATATAGGTTTATCATTATTATCATACTAAAAATAAGACACATGCACCAATCTCATCTTCATTACCATCACAAATCTGTACCAAAATTTCCAATCATTCCATACTGTCAAATACAAACTGATAAATCAAGTACACCAAAATTTCATGCAAGTATAATTTGACCAAATCTTGGTTGAACTCAAAAATATTTCAACCAAAGGCCACAATAGATTGAGAAAGGAGAAAGGAGGAGTCATATCCTAAATACAAATATCATCATGTGTTCAAATCTAAAGGACCTGAGTTTGAGATTGTATGATCTAGGTGGATATCAGTGGCCACCCATCTATTCCACTGGCTCGAAAAACATTTTTCCACATTGGCAGTTTTTCGGGAGTTTGTCGGGTTCCAAACTTTCAGGGTCATTTTGAGGCCCTAAACGACATTTTTTGGGGATTTGGGGCTTAGGTGGCTGCTACAAAATCTAGCTTGGGTCAGTCGAAATTTGTTCTTCTGGGTTAGACATTTCCAATGGGCTATCATGCACCTAAAACGGAGATCGTATGCAAAAGTTACGACCATGGGAAGTTGATGTACAAACTTACCCCAATGGGGCCCACATGACTTTTGGCGCTCAATATCCCAAGGTTAGGTTTTTGGATGTCTAGGGTTTTGGAATTCATATTTATTGTAAAAAGGCCTTCAGAGCCTCATTGTAGTCATATTCTTTCAAATGAGCTAAATCGTCACATCTCTTCTCAAAGATAAGCCGCCACCATTCCAGCAAGCTTGTTTTCCACTGCATTTTACAGTTTCATCTTATTTCCTTATTGAATAGAAAAGCAGTTTTATTGTATCTTTGTTATTTTTTGTTAAGCATATTTTAATAATATGTATTCATTTTGTTCTCCTCATAAAATCTGGATCAGTGGTATTAGAGCGGTCTGTTCCTTGTCATCTTAATGCATGTCCTCAACGAGGTTAGGGTACAAAGAATTGGGTCTCGAGCTTCTTTCTCTTGAGGATAAAAGATCTCGCATGCCCATGCGACCTCTCGTGGCAGGAGAAAATAAATATGAAGCAACAGGAGATCCTTTCAAAATTTTGTTTGAGGAATCCCTCACGCAATAGAGGTGTTGGCCCTTGACCAAGTTTTGGGAGATTCTTGGTCATGTTGACCTATTTTGGGACTTCGATAGCCTGTCGAAGGAGGAGCGCAAGATGAAGCAGATATCACGGGATCTCGGGCCCTTTTTGGGTTTTTGGGAATATGTAATGGGAATGGGATGTCAGCCCATGGGTTTACCCATGTCTAGGCCTATTTTGTAATATATAAATAGACGCTTAGGCTAGATGGAAGAGAGGAGGTGAATCTATGTGATGTGAATGTATGATAATTGTAAGTAGAGTCTGTAATTTATTTGTGCATGACTGTAAGAGACTTTCAGAGCTAAGTGTAGGTCCTTGTAGTAGATTGTGGAGGGCTTAGTTTTGTAACGCAAGGAAGAAGGATCTAGCGAGTTGTGCAGATATTTTGTCATGTGAAGAGTAAGGGTTTTGAGGCTCTATGCTTGTAATCAATTGACTCAATACAATAAAGGATAAGAGTTGGTGGACATAGCCCCAGGGTGGGGGTGAACCACATAAATACTGTGTTATGTTGTTTTGTGCTTTGTCTTGATGTGTTCACATGTTATTTTCTAAGTGTTTTGGTGTATTTAGATAGATATACTTATGCTTTGTGATTATTATATGAAATAAAGTTATATCTGATCTATATATTTATGCTTAGTGCTTGATCTACTCGATATGATCTATTTACCTATGCTAAGTGATTAAATACATTAGATTAGTGTGGATGTTGTGAAGCCCTGTTTTATTAGCGAAGTGGATATTGATTTCATATTGAGGAACTAATGATGCTAAGTGATTTATTAAGTAGTACAATCACGGATCTGTGTCCCAGCTAAGGTTGCAAACACCTGAGTCTTGCAACCACCCCTGCCTCTACCTTGGGTGAGAGTTCATCTGCTTCGCAGGTGTTGACGAAAGGGACGGTAGTTAGGGTTTTGTTGGTGTGCTCTTGAGCGTTGAACCCTGGGTCTGCCCCTGTGCCAACAAGAGGAATGAAATGATGGATAGTTTCACGCAAATCCTTCAGCGGATACCAACAGGCGACGCATATTCCTCGAGCAGAGGTGCCACCCCCTTCAAGGTACAAATCAACTTCGATATTCCTATATTTGAAGGTCAGATAGATGCATATGTTGTAAACAAGTGGTTGAATCTACTAGAAGGGTATTTTTCTATCCATAACTTTTCGAATAGAGAAAATATTACTTTTTCACTCCTCAAAGTCGTTCCCCATGTCAAATATTGGTGGGAAACTTTATGTGAGAAAAAGGAAATAGAGGAACCCTCATTATTTACAGTTGTGGCCACCTGGGAATCCTTCAAGGATGTTATTAAGGAACAATAATGCCCTGTCATAATTTATGATGACTTGTATACCAAATGGACCACCCTGTGGAAAGAAAGAGACCAAGCAGTGCTAGAGTTCAAAAATATCTTCCATGCCTTGCGCACCAAGCTGGGTATCAAATATTCGGAGTGACATATAGTGCTCAAGTATCATGGTGCTTTGTATAGATGCATCCAGACCGAAATGGAATTTATGGACATCTCATCCTTAGGTGCGGCCTATCGATATGCCATCAAAATCAAGCAGAAGCTCAAACAAAAGACACAGCAATTTGGGCCTAGGAACCCCTCACAGCAAAATCCAGGAAAGGGTGGCCTGATCTAGGTGGATATTGGTGACCACCCACCTTTTTCAACTGGCTCAAAACAGTTTTCTGGCAAATTTGGCAATTTATTATTTTTAGCAGTTTTTAACTTCCGGGGCCATTTCGAGGGACCAAATGAAGGTTTTTCAAGATAAAAGTTATAAATGACATTTAAATGAATAATTTATCCCCCAAAATGAATCTCCTCAATGACACCTTTCCAACAAGCTATCACACACCTAAAACGGAGATCGTATGCAAAAGTTACGACCCCGGGAAGTTGATGTACTAACTTACCCAAACGGGGCCCACATGACTTTTGGTTGTTCATCTCCTAGGGTTAGGTTTTTGGATGTCTAGGTTTTTTTGCATTTCGGTTTATTGTAAAAAGGCCTTCATAGCCTCATTGTAACCATCTTCTTGCGAATGCGAGTAGCCGTCACATCTCTTCTCAGAGATAAGCTGCCACCATTCTAGCGAGTCTTTCACTCNGTTTTCTCCCAAGGTTGGGTTTCCTAAGATAAATTCTCATGTTCTTGTGTCTACTTGCATGGTTGATATTTCTAGATCTTGTTATTTTCGTTGCATTGTTATCGTTGATATTTTCAGTGTATAGTTATTTTATGATAATTGTGGTATGAAAGTGAATATTGTTTTGAAATCATAAGTAACTAACTATCAAGATCTAAGAATCAATAAAATTCAACACATGTTTCATACTTCATGCATTTCACAACATCATCGTACCCTTAACTTTCATGCTCCAACACCTTTGCTTGCTTCATACTCCAGACATAGCTTCAACACCTAGTCATATTTAGGATTCATTCCCTAGCAAACCTCGTATCATCATTCCCATAATATAATGTTAGAATAAAACATCACAACCTCAAATCAATACACTTTGCAGCACCATAGACCTCATTCCTGTATAGTGCACCCTTAAAACTCCAAAAAAACTCCTCTTGTGCACCTTTAGACACAAAGAATACTCCCCATATCCTCTTGTGAACCCCATATCTCTTTTGTGCACTTGTACTTACTCTTCCTACTTGGATTCTCTTCAAATGTGCACATCTATCCTATATTTATACTATTTATACATTCACTTATGGGGCCGACTTGTAAAACTAGTTGGGATGACTTGTACTTTATGGTTGGGGCAACCTTACAAAATATTTTATATCTCCTCATTCCTATGGAGTTAGAGGGAGTTCCATATACCATTGGAAAGGTATCGGAATAATATTTTCAACCATATATCATATGCTCCCATTTGAGCTAGGTCTTTAGAGTAAAAACGAATTCAAAGATAGGGTATCCAAACTGAGCATCAAAAATACAAAAACAATATTTCCAATAATATCCATCTTGCAATATTTATATTGGACATTTGTAGTCTCCCCCTTGTTGAATAAAGGAATGGAAAGTCCCCACTCAATCATTTTTTAATCTCACTAGGATAAGGTGAGATAGGAGGGAATGTTACCTTAGGTTTATAGTCTATGGAAAATTAACAATCAATTCTCAAGAAATATGTTCTTGGGCCTCATGTTATTATCAAGATGTATGCTTTTGCTAAAAAAATGTAAAAAATGTTTATGTGTAAATGTTTATAAATTTAAAATGAACAAAATAAAGAATACATACAATATGAAAATTAGTAAGACAAGTGTTCATTGAGAATAAACCAGATTTTTATTAATGATAACTTTTCCAAGTTACAACCAAATGCCTCTTTTCAAATCCCTACGAGGGTAAGGACCAAAATCGGATCTAGAAGTCTAGGATGAAATTTTAACAATCATACAAAGAAAACCAGTGTCTGAAAGAAAATTACGAAGACCAAAATGTACTGGATTAACCAAGCCACAAGCTCATCAATTCTTGACTCTACAAAATAGTATTAATCGAAACTGAAAATTAATTCAAAAATCCTAATGAAACTAAACAGAATGCCAGACAAATGAATGACCTTCTAAAGCATGTCAAGTGTTTGTTCTTATTATTCATTTGGTATTTTCCACATTTAGAATGATCTTGCTGTCAAAAACAGGATTTTGATCTTAAAGAACTCATAAAATGAAAGAATGAAATTTTGAAATCTCAATATGAAACAAGATAAAACCTTATCAGAAGTATTTCTTTCTAATTCATCATGTCCTCCTTGTCCTTTTATTCTTCCTTTTATTCTCTAAAAGGTAGTTCTCCAACTAGTTGAACTACTTTTAGTTATTTAAGTTAAATAAATTTAGTTATAAATAGGACAAGTAATTTTGTGATAAGGATAATTAATAAGTAATATAATAGCTAAATAGGTGGGGTCCCCCTCTATTATTCACCATTTATTTCAATAATCATTTATAGCTTTTCCTTGTCGCTCCACAATATCATCAAATATAAAGAATTAGCACCATATAACATACCATAAAAATGCATCGAAATTACCATGACATATATCACTTGTATCTCCCATAAATTAGCATGATATTTTAAAGTTTCAAAAATAAATATCATGGTTCTACCATCTATCCAAAATAGTGTCATAGTCAAATGTCATAATAAACAAAATCAAAGTAACCCAGGGAATTTCTTTTTGAAAAATTCTTGCCTTTCCCTAATGAGGTCCTCATACTGAGACTTATTTTCTTCCAGCTAGGATACCTTTGGATGCATGTCATTTAAACTTCTATTACCACTACTTGTTGATTTATCTTGGAGTGAGCAGAGGAAGAGGACTTAGCCATGTTGGTGGAGGCAATTGGTTACTTTCCTTTGTCAACTTGAGAGCTATCAGGAGTAGTTTTGTGATATTTTGGAGGAGGAGAAATAGATATGTTTGTAGAAATAGTATGGACTAGTGGTGTTGGGTGAAATAGAGGAGAATTAAAATATGCATTAGTGGCAATGGTATGAACTGGAGGAGGATGGGGGTCAATGGGTCATTGATTGGCACTAGAAGAAGTATTGGCAAGTATATTACCCCATCCATCATTATGAGGTTGCATAAGGGATTCAAGAACATTGAAAATAACAGGGTGAGGTTGCAAGATAACATTTAGAGATACTTGGGGCTGAGGAAAGGCATGTTGTCCACCAAGATTTAAGTGCATGGTTTGAATCAACAGCTAAAATTCATCTCAGTCAACATCAAAGTGAATAGAGAACCTCAATTTCGTATGCCCCTAGGTTGCCAAAATGTATTAGGAAAAATCCCTCTTCTTCCTTTGTTTCCCCCTCTACTGCTACACCTGTTGAAGAAGCTCATCTATGTCCATCATAATCAATTTATTACATGCATAACAAATAGTAAGATAAAACCTCCAGCACAATTTGTCATCGTGATTAAATTGGCTCTAAGAATAAAAAACAAAAGGGATATGAATGGGAAAAGTGAAGAAGGGGTGGAAGTACAATTCTGAAATCATTCATCCAACAACATCCATATCTAAAATCCATACATGCAGACCAATGCTTCTAAACACATACATATAGGAAATGTTAACGAGATTCTCCATGTTTGCAAGTATTCTCAATCATTCATATATGATGTAATGAAATTATGCCTTTAATACTAGTCATACATCCATACTATATTTATTTCATACTCATTTCATCTTTATATAGATAGGGTAAGAAGGGAAACAAGGTTTAAATGAAAATTATTTGAGGGAAATAACTTATATAAAGTGAAATGTATGAAGAAAATATGGAAGTCTATATAATAATCCTCAAATATTTCATTACAGGTGTCCTCGACCAATTTGTCATTCACTTATACCATCCAAATATAAATCAAATTGATAGGATGAATTTAGTCATCCCAAATGCTATGATTGATATTTCATAATCAAACATATGTACGAATCTCGTGTATGCAATATAAGCACAATGCTCCTAATCTTTTTGACTCGCGTTCATCCAATAGGAGTCATAAGTATTATGAAAACTAGCCTTCATATATAAGTTTATCACAACCTCATGTCATTGCATTCTAAAAAAAAGACTTCAAATAATTCTCAAGAGATCATTTCTAAATATGTTGTGGGTCCCAACCATTCCCATAATATTGTCATGTCCCAAAATGTCTATCTTTACTACCTCTAGCTTAACCAAATCAAAACAAATCATTTAAAGACTGGCAGTAAATAATTACTACAGCCAATCCATACCATTTTGTTCAAATCACTCTTATCCATCAAATTGAATGACAAATTATCTTATTTATGTGGACATGAAAAATGGATTTTATTTGAGTGGGATTAAAAGGGAATACATTTATGAAAAATGAAATACATGAAGGAGAAATGTGAATTCCACATAACAACTTTTAGACTCAACATTATATAATTTATCATCATCAAGAAATCATTCCTTCTTGGTTGTACGGTGGCCTTTATTAACATATGACTTCAATTATTTATAATTAAACCATAACCACAACCCAAAATAGCATAAACCATGAAATATAGGTTTATCATTATTATCATACTAAAAATAAGACACATGCACCAATCTCATCTTCATTACCATCACAAATCTGTACCAAAATTTCCAATCATTCCATACTGTCAAATACAAACTGATAAATCAAGTACACCAAAATTTCATGCAAGTATAATTTGACCAAATCTTGGTTGAACTCAAAAATATTTCAACCAAAGGCCACAATAGATTGAGAAAGGAGAAAGGAGGAGTCATATCCTAACTACAAATATCATCATGTGTTCAAATCTAAAGGACCTGAGTTTGAGCTTGTATGATCTAGGTGGATATCAGTGGCCACCCATCTATTCCACTGGCTCGAAAAACATTTTTCCACATTGGCAGTTTTTCGGCAGTTTGTCGGGTTCCAAACTTTCAGGGTCGTTTTGAGGCCCTAAACGACATTTTTTGGGGATTTGGGGCCTAGGTGGCTGCTACAAAATCTAGCTTGGGTCAGTCGAAATTTGTTCTTCTAGGTTAGACATTTCCAATGGGCTATCATGCACCTAAAACGGAGATCGTATGCAAAAGTTACGACCACGGGAAGTTGATGTACAAACTTACCCCAATGGGGCCCACATGACTTTTGGCGCTCAATATCCCAAGGTTAGGTTTTTGGATGTCTAGGGTTTTGGAATTCATATTTATTGTAAAAAGGCCTTCAGAGCCTCATTGTAGTCATATTCTTTCAAATGAGCTAAATCGTCACATCTCTTCTCAAAGATAAGCCGCCACCATTCCAGCAAGCTTGTTTTCCACTGCATTTTACAGTTTCATCTTATTTCCTTATTGAATAGAAAAGCAGTTTTATTGTATCTTTGTTATTTTTTGTTAAGCATATTTTAATAATATGTATTCATTTTGTTCTCCTCATAAAATCTGGATCAGTGGTATTAGAGCGGTCTGTTCCTTGTCATCTTAATGCATGTCCTCAACGAGGTTAGGGTACAAAGAATTGGGTCTCGAGCTTCTTTCTCTTGAGGATAAAAGATCTCGCATGCCCATGCGACCTCTCGTGGCAGGAGAAAATAAATATGAAGCAACAGGAGATCCTTTCAAAATTTTGTTTGAGGAATCCCTCACGCAATAGAGGTGTTGGCCCTTGACCAAGTTTTGGGAGATTCTTGGTCATGTTGACCTATTTTGGGACTTCGATAGCCTGTCGAAGGAGGAGCGCAAGATGAAGCAGATATCACGGGATCTCGGGCCCTTTTTGGGTTTTTGGGAATATGTAATGGGAATGGGATGTCAGCCCATGGGTTTACCCATGTCTAGGCCTATTTTGTAATATATAAATAGACGCTTAGGCTAGATGGAAGAGAGGAGGTGAATCTATGTGATGTGAATGTATGATAATTGTAAGTAGAGTCTGTAATTTATTTGTGCATGACTGTAAGAGACTTTCAGAGCTAAGTGTAGGTCCTTGTAGTAGATTGTGGAGGGCTTAGTTTTGTAACGCAAGGAAGAAGGATCTAGCGAGTTGTGCAGATATTTTGTCATGTGAAGAGTAAGGGTTTTGAGGCTCTATGCTTGTAATCAATTGACTCAATACAATAAAGGATAAGAGTTGGTGGACATAGCCCCAGGGTGGGGGTGAACCACATAAATACTGTGTTATGTTGTTTTGTGCTTTGTCTTGATGTGTTCACATGTTATTTTCTAAGTGTTTTGGTGTATTTAGATAGATATACTTATGCTTTGTGATTATTATATGAAATAAAGTTATATCTGATCTATATATTTATGCTTAGTGCTTGATCTACTCGATATGATCTATTTACCTATGCTAAGTGATTAAATACATTAGATTAGTGTGGATGTTGTGAAGCCCTGTTTTATTAGCGAAGTGGATATTGATTTCATATTGAGGAACTAATGATGCTAAGTGATTTATTAAGTAGTACAATCACGGATCTGTGTCCCAGCTAAGGTTGCAAACACCTGAGTCTTGCAACCACCCCTGCCTCTACCTTGGGTGAGAGTTCATCTGCTTCGCAGGTGTTGACGAAAGGGACGGTAGTTAGGGTTTTGTTGGTGTGCTCTTGAGCGTTGAACCCTGGGTCTGCCCCTGTGCCAACAAGAGGAATGAAATGATGGATAGTTTCACGCAAATCCTTCAGCGGATACCAACAGGCGACGCATATTCCTCGAGCAGAGGTGCCACCCCCTTCAAGGTACAAATCAACTTCGATATTCCTATATTTGAAGGTCAGATAGATGCATATGTTGTAAACAAGTGGTTGAATCTACTAGAAGGGTATTTTTCTATCCATAACTTTTCGAATAGAGAAAATATTACTTTTTCACTCCTCAAAGTCGTTCCCCATGTCAAATATTGGTGGGAAACTTTATGTGAGAAAAAGGAAATAGAGGAACCCTCATTATTTACAGTTGTGGCCACCTGGGAATCCTTCAAGGATGTTATTAAGGAACAATAATGCCCTGTCATAATTTATGATGACTTGTATACCAAATGGACCACCCTGTGGAAAGAAAGAGACCAAGCAGTGCTAGAGTTCAAAAATATCTTCCATGCCTTGCGCACCAAGCTGGGTATCAAATATTCGGAGTGACATATAGTGCTCAAGTATCATGGTGCTTTGTATAGATGCATCCAGACCGAAATGGAATTTATGGACATCTCATCCTTAGGTGCGGCCTATCGATATGCCATCAAAATCAAGCAGAAGCTCAAACAAAAGACACAGCAATTTGGGCCTAGGAACCCCTCACAGCAAAATCCAGGAAAGGGTGGCCTGATCTAGGTGGATATTGGTGACCACCCACCTTTTTCAACTGGCTCAAAACAGTTTTCTGGCAAATTTGGCAATTTATTATTTTTAGCAGTTTTTAACTTCCGGGGCCATTTCGAGGGACCAAATGAAGGTTTTTCAAGATAAAAGTTATAAATGACATTTAAATGAATAATTTATCCCCCAAAATGAATCTCCTCAATGACACCTTTCCAACAAGCTATCACACACCTAAAACGGAGATCGTATGCAAAAGTTACGACCCCGGGAAGTTGATGTACTAACTTACCCAAACGGGGCCCACATGACTTTTGGTTGTTCATCTCCTAGGGTTAGGTTTTTGGATGTCTAGGTTTTTTTGCATTTCGGTTTATTGTAAAAAGGCCTTCATAGCCTCATTGTAACCATCTTCTTGCGAATGCGAGTAGCCGTCACATCTCTTCTCAGAGATAAGCTGCCACCATTCTAGCGAGTCTTTCACTC
>JZKD02S0752544.1:19756-40947 GCA_000966675.3 Picea glauca
CTATTCTATGTTAACCCATTTTGATTCACAGCAAACCTGTTCTGCCCTGCTGAGCCCAACAGGGCATGCCAGTGCTCCCATTCTTGCTCACCCGGCGACGATTCGAGCACGAACATCAGATCTGATGTATTTTTGGGTTATCTCTTTTATTGTTGATCTTGCATCTTGTGAGGTATGATCCATTTATATATCTGTGTTGATTGTTGCTGCAAACACACATAACAACCATCAGTATAAACCCTAGCACAACTCATGAGACTTAATACTACAAGTGTTTGATGAAATGCCACAACCAGAAAACATTTAAAAATCACTTGAAAAACACAATGTTCTTGGCATCTTGACTTGGCAACATTACACCCGAGCTGAGGCTAATAATCCACAAAAGAGGGTGGTCTCTCACACTCCACTCACAACCCATAAAAACCAACAACCTAGTATCATAGTTGGATTGATTCAGTTATTTCTTGAGGACAAACAATATTCTAGCAGGGAGGACTGTAATGTGCCCACTTTGGGACATCATTATATTACAGAGTGTTATGATGACCAGAGTAGTCAGATGGAGGTTATAACGAGTACATGGGCCATTGAGAGGTATTTTGGGGTTCGTCTTGCATCGCTCATCTTATTTCATCATCATGATCCATTTCGCACAGCTTGGATTTGGTTCCGTTGCATTCCGTCGATTTCCATAATTTTGAGTTATTTTGGGCTATATGTTAATTAAATTCACTAAGGAGGTCATATTGAGAATAATACTTGGAGGAACCTCTTAGTGTAATAGCTCATTGGAATCGGGAGGAATAACACTACATGATAGGATGATGAGAAGTGATTTTCGAAGAAGACCATGCATCTTTCGAATTCTCAATATGAAGACCATGCATCTTTAACAGATTCCAAGAAGACCACGCATCTTTCGAATTCTCAATATGAACAAACATGCGTTCAGTTACAGAAGAACGTAGCAAAGAAAGTGCTTTTTCATCTTTCAAATTCCATTTTGCTAAAGAAGTAGCATCAGTGGGCTTAGTTGGAGCAGCATCACCATCACAAATTTCACGCCATAATTCATTATAGATCAAAGTGTTATGCATGTGCCGACTCCAAGATTTGTAATTCTTGGGTCCATCTAACTTATCTGATTCTATGAATAGGTTGATTAATTTGGTGATGTTTGTTACAAGATTGCAAGAGAATAATCCAAAAAACTCCAAAAGAGAGACACAAGGCACCAAAAAGAAGGAGTACTCAGGCTATGCGAAAAAAGAGAGCTTTTAAGGGCTTGGCCTTGACCCTTTAAAAGTCTCAATAAAAAAAATTGAGAGAGTATTTTACTGGACTCTTCTCAACTTTTCACTTAAAAGGTACAATCATAATTTTCAAAAATTGATCCTTTTATAAGACATATTCTTTTACAAATGACAAAAAAATGCCCCCCCTTGAGCTAAAGTCATCAATGACTAAAAACAACTTTTCACAAATGGTAAACCAAATCTTTAATCCATTCATTACATGAAATGTGTGCCATCAAAGCATATTTATAAAATAAGAGGAATGAAAATTTTTAATTTTAAATCCACGATACCTTCAGGTGTGCCATCAAAGCATATTTGTATAATAAGAGGAATGAAGTGTACCTTCCAAGCAACAATCATGAGTGAACACCAGGCGAATCAAGTGGAGCAAATCAAGGAGAGGCATGCACACTGATTTGAAACAAACCAATTGCCATACAAATGCAAACTAGATCGCGTTGGATCTGGTTCCCTAATCCCTCCAACAAATTTACTCCTTTTCGGAACAACCAAGCCAAAGTCTCAACTCACAACCTCAAACCACGAGACTCGTGAGCCTAGAAAGCAAATACTTCTGGATGGTTAACTCAAAATAAACCTTCCTTAGTGGAAACAATCTTGGATGCTCTCACAGAGATTTATGCTCGCAAGAACTCTTGGGTGATTGCTTCTCTGCTGATAAACATGAACAGAGAGATGCTAATATATGCGTGATGTCTGAGGGAAGTGAGAATTAAACTTGGTAGCGATCCTTATAACATCATCCACCATTTCCATGTATTTCTCCATCTAGAAATTGAGTCTACTTTTCCAAGTTACGAACGGACTATAAAAAATCAGTAGAGGGATCTGAATATACAACAGAAGATGAGCAACAAATGGAAATATAATTAATTAATAGCAAACCTGAGAATCAGAAAGGGCAGTTTTTGAAGCATCTATTGACAACAAAAAGCGTTTGTTTCTTTTACTAGCACAGCCACTCAAAACCGTGGCTGATGAACGCCGAAATGCTATGCCAAAGCTTCCTCCCGCAACTGGAATGATGAAATGCGTGGACAACTGGAATTTGACGATCCAATATGAAATGCGCGGACAACTGGAAAATGAAACGTGCCCACAGCTAGAAAATGAAAATGAAATAGGCAGATAGTTGAGGAAAGTCAGAAATGAAACGCTTAGAAAATGAAACGCACCTACAGCTGAGCAAATCCAAACGTGGCAATCCCAAAAGTTAATCATTTAAATGTGGCAATCATATAGTGCTACAGTAATTTCTTAATATGATTAGGTAAATGTTAAAAAGTAAACAGGTTAACTGATGCATTCAAAAATACAAGGAAGTTATGAAGAGTAAATCACATTCATTGATTTGGGAGGACGACTAAGAATATGCCAACATCTTCAATTGTTAGCCATCAGATTAAAATTTTAGATTAAAAGGTGATTAATTGTGCCCATTATCAATAAGTATATGCCTTTCGGCGTAATTATGTGCTTGTTGCAGAGATTCAAGAAAACAACTCGCTTTTGCTTGATATGCAGATACGTAACAGTTCATCCACAGACCAAAACGACTTTTGCAAAATTTTTTGGTCAATGATACCAAGTTTTGTCAATGATGAGTGGGTCAATCCATCCGTGGGCATACGACTGTAGAGATCCGGGGATCAAATTGGATTATGAAGGCCAACTTATGGTGGGAGCTTGCTTTGAGGGCGCGATCTACCACCGTATATGATAGATACTCAGTTGTAAATGCATATATGATCTACCATAAGCTTTTACAACCATCTCACTCAACGTTGTGTCCTCTATTGAACTCACAGATATGAACACGATATGATTAGACAGATCGAAATACACCAGATCACATCAAATGGAAGATGATACCAAAGCGCCTTAGATCGCATCAAGAAGATACCATATTATACACCACAATTTTTGCAGATTGCACCAATGAAAACAAGCAGATCTCAAACAAAAAAAAAAAGTTTAAGATAGATTTTAAGTAGATATAAAACAATTACATCTCTTCACAAGAAATTGCCATATTTATAAGCAGATCTGTCGCAATTGTTTACAAAAAATGAGCCGTCTACTTGGATTGTAGTTGATCTTATTTAATAAACAAAGTAGATATGATCAGAAAAATATTCTCTAAAAAAAAAGAGAATTGATCTGATACAAAACTTTTCAATAGAGGAAAATAATGATTTATCTTATCAAAATTTTCTAAAACACAAACTGTTGTAATCAAAATAACTTTTTCCTTAATGAATTAACAACATAAAAATACCTCGGTATCGTTGTCCTTGAATTTGAAGAGATCCAAGATGATGTTGTGGAGACTTCCCTGCTTCCTCAATCCATCACCAATCCTTCCATCACCATTTCACCATGGCTCTGATACCAGGTTGACAAAGTGTCCTTAGACACGTAATTTTATTGATAAGGAAAAAGTGATTACAATATGAAGTGAGAACTCATAATCTACTGTTAACATGACTTGAAGAAGGAGCTAGTTTATATATATCTCAACTCTAAACTAAAAACTAAGAGAACAACCAATCACATAATCACATGAGTATGATAGGTGTCCTTTACATATAAGCTAGGTGTCCTTATTCTAACAAACCAGAATAAACTAATTAAAAAAAAACATTTATACTATAAAATACTTAGACTATAGAACTTTAGGATTATGAGGCTAACAATCTAGTGTTAGTAGGAGAGGTTCTGAACCATATGCCCGAGAATAATTAAAGACTCCCCTATAACAATAAAATTTTGAATATTTGAAGATTTAAATATGAGTAGACCTTGTAAAAGGGCATATGCTTTTGTCAGATTGTTAGAAAATATGATGAGACTCCATGAGAATGTATTTACCTATTGTTACCTGGGGCTAAAAATAACTCGTCACCCCCCCTCACCCCTTTAAAAATGTTAAAGGACATGGGGGTGAGATTTGATCCACTTATGTGTGCATGGGTTACGAGACTATTTTTAATATAATCTGTCTAGGTGCAACCACACGTTTGATCACTACTTCAAGGTATCCCCATACTCCAGATTAAGCCCTCATTAGAATTAAACCTTGCCCAATGATGAAAAATTTCTCACCTTCCACCATTGGTTCCAACCCATTTAAACAATAATCTTATATTTTTATTGTAAAAATTCTCCTCTAAATAGTTATAACTATTTTAACAACCTTAAAATTATTATTTTTACATTAATATTATTGATGAAATGATATCATTTTGCTAAAAAGTTTAATATGCTATACACAATATGTTAGTTTCTTCCATCATAGAAAGTCCTTGCATTCATCTTCATTAGTTTAGTTTTTTCCATCATAAAAATTCCTTACATTCATTTCCATTCGGGAATCGCGATGGTGTACTTCGGTACGCGATGCCTTTCGACCATGGTTTACTTCGGTACGCGATGCCTTTCATAATGGTGTATTTTGGTACGCGATGCCTTTAGATATATATTTTTCCTTGTTTTAGTTTGCTTAAAAAGTAAGAAAAAGTATTAATGTGAAACTTGGGAATACAAAAAAAAATTGGTTACACATATACTTAATAAAATTAATAATAAAAAGTTTGAAATTTTTAAATATAAATAAAAATTTAATTTTTAATATTAATATTTTATATTTATTAATTGTTTATTTTTAATTGATTTAAACATATTTTTTTTATTAAAAATTCATTTTTTTTTTTAATATAAAGTATAGTTATATTTTTATGTTATATAAAAAAGAGTATAAATATTTTTGGTGGAGGCTTGTCACAAGGGAAGTTGGAAAAAAACATATTTGTTAAACTTGGATTATCAATCTATTGTTCAGTGTACAAAACAAGATATCATTTCTCTCTAATAATTGAAAACTTGAAATAAAAACTAGATAACATAACACCATTTGAGTTAAACAATAGGAGGCAGGGAGCTTTCATCCATAGGCTAGCCCTCTATCTTTTGGGTTTGCATAGGTTCCTCTTATGCAACACCAGAACATTGGGGATCCCCATTCAGGCATATGGGATTGGATTGTGTCCCCATAGAGACAGGGGTGTCCTCCTTTAGTGCCATGGAGTCGGTGTTTTCATCTTGAACCTGAGACACAACAATTTCAATTCCAAACATAGCTTTATAGACTACAACAAATTTCTTATCTAAAAGTCAATTTTATGAAGGATATTTTGTTGTTGCGGGCTCCTCTCTTCCATAACTTGAGAAATAAGGGCCTTTATTAGCTAGTAGGTCTTAGTAATTTTGAAGAACTTAGTGTCACATGTTCTAGAAAATATTGGGTCCTGAACCCAACCTTTGAACTCCTCCTAAATCTGTTCATTAGATATTTTTTGTCTTTTCTCCTTGATAATTCCTTCCATTTCCTCCAATTCCGCTTTTACTAAATCAAGGAACCTAGACCAAAAGAAGCGAGTTGCTACATGGGCTTCTTTCTCAACCCAGGTGACATACTTGGGCTCATCAAAGACGTAGGATTTCAAGGTACAGGCTCTGGCTTTACTTTTCCCACTTTCACCACCCACATAATTGCTCCCTTTGATCATTGCAACTCTTTTCAATATGAGAAGGAGGGTAGATAGAATAGTTAGCAAAACAAAGAGAATCCCCCCAGGGTTATCTCATGGGCACCCTAAGGCAGTGGATAAAATATCGAGACTCGACTGGTCACATGGGGCCTCTTCCCACAACTCAAAATGGCACCAAAATATCCTAGACCTTGGAAGGTTGAAATCATGGAGAACCCATCTAACAATACTCAAAAGCTTGATGCCTAGATACACCAACATAAACAACAAATTACAGAGGAAGGTACTTGGTAATTAGCTAGTGTTATCCATCGGTGCTCTCCAAAGACCAAGACCTTGTATCTAACCTCCAACTCCTCCCTATAGGGACAAATTCCTTCTAGCTACAATTAACATCCTTAGATTGTTAACCTCCTTCAACGGCACATAACTCATCACCCTGTGCGTTTGCATGATGCATGGTATCATTTCACATGCTGGTAAGCTACACATCGTACGCCACCGGGATAGGTAATTGACCTATGATCTGAATGAAACTCGCCTCCCTACCCTTTCATTCATCACAAATGTAACTTTGTATGTTGGTGGCTAGGCAACACATTGAATGTGTAGTGACCCCAATCCATAACACCTTATTGAACAAATTTTATTAATTCATTTTATTTCTATTAACATAAAAATATAATTAAAAAAAACTTAATATTTAAAATATTTTTTTTGTATATCCTAAAGTGTAGAGAAATTAGTGATGAAATATATTGTTACTGCACTCTATTAATGCAAGTACGTACCCAACTATTCACTAATTCCATCAATAACTACAAAAATGTATTAATTTTTAAATTATTAAACAAAATTTATACATGTTCACTTCATAAACGATCATACATATTCACTTAAACACAATCATACATATGCAATGCATTATTTTCATAAGTTTTAATAATACTTAATTTCTTCGACACATCAACAAATTTTATATATTACCAACTTCATATAAGCCTTTAAAACTTCTTAATTAATTTAACTAAAAAAATCGAAGTTTCCCACATAGTATTCATTATCATTATTTGGTCTTTCATTCCCAAAACTAGTTTAATAAATTTGCTAAATCCAAAGAAAAATCCAAAAAGCAATTCAAAAAATGAAAACTAGTTTAATAGATTTGCTAAATTGAAAGAAAAGATCCAAAAAGATAATGTGTTAGATTGGTTTAATTAAAAAAATCATTAAACTAAGAAAAATCCAAAAAATGGTATATTAAATATGCTAAATTAAAAAATACGTCAAACAATTTAAAAAAAATCCAAAAATCTAATGTATTATTCATGTTAAATTCAAAAAAATTCATTAAATTGTGATTGAGAAATTTCAAAAAAAATTGCTGCACACATCACCCAAGTTCACATCCCAAAAAAAACATGAAACCATACATTATAAATGGACCAAGGTCCAAGGTCCAAGTTTGAAGAAATTCCCATCCATCATTATTTTTTAACAAAAATATTGAAGAAAAACAAAGTCCCTAGCTGAAAACAAATGGTTATAGTCAGGGTTTTAAGAGTTAAGAATGCTTCGGTGAATCATGAGGAATTACAACGTGAACACTAAGACTCGTAATGCTCAAAGCACATATCCAAATGTTTAGAAAGCTTGTGAGCAACTTCTTCCATATTTGGCCAAGCTCTTTCATCCACTTCTACACATGCCCTTGCAATCATCGCCAAGCTCAGAACACTATCTATGTGGTATGTGTTTCGCAGATCTAAATCAATCCATTCCCTTAGTTTTTCTTCTCTGTCTTCCCCTTCAATCAGGCCCTTGATTTGGGTCCAAAGCAACCTTGGATTTCCTCTCTCATCCCTGACAATGGCCTCTCTGGCAGAAATCAATTGCAGACTCATAACTCCAAATGCAAACACATCAAGCTTTGGTGTGATTAATCCCCCACTGGCAGTATATTCTGGAGCCATGTATCCTTCTGTGCCTTCTTTTGTATGGTGTGTCTCTGGATTCCTTCCATATTTTGTCATCACAAAGCCCCCAACTTTGGCCCTTAGTTTTTTGTCCACAAGAACATTGTTTCACTTGAGATTTTTATGAGTTGTGTGGTGATGAATGTGTTGGATCCCTCTTGCCACATCCACATCAATTTGCAATCTCATCCTCCATGTCAGAGATGTGCAATATCCCACGAATGGTCTATTATTTCTACTGTGAAGCCATAAATCCAGAGACTTATTCTCAACATATTCATAAATCAGATAAGATTTCCCCTCACCAATGAAGAAGCCCTCCAATCTCACCAAGTTCTCATGATTCAACAACATAAAGTCTTGGGGCTCAATATCCCCTTTGATTCTCTTGATGGCAACATGTTTATCATTGATGGCGCCTCTGTATACATAGCCTCCAATATGGAACAAAGAGCTGAAGTTCTGAGTTGCTTTCTTGATAACTTGAGGGGAATACATAACGGGCTTTTTTTCATCTACACTGACATTTCTAATGATTGTCTGCAACAACTCTATGCATGGTGATTGTTTGCTACCTTTGGGTAATAATCTCTCATACTTTTGTCTAATCTCAAGGCTTAATCCAACAACCAACATCCCAACAACAGCGATGGACAGACCTAATAAGACCATATTATCTAATTTGCCCGCATGAGAAACAAAGGGAAAAACATGAAGCTTCTTTAATGGATTCCAAGAGGACAAAATGCCACAACAAAAAAATGTTTAAAATTCACATGAAAAACACAATGTTCTTGGCATCTTGGCTTGGGAACATTACACCTGAGTTGAGGCTAGTAATCCACAAAAGAGGGTGGTCTCTCACACTCCACTCACAACCCAGTATCATATTTGGATTGATTCAGTTATTGCTTGAGGACAAGCAATATTCTAGCAGGGAGGACTGTAATGTGCCCACTTTGGGACATCATTATATTACAGAGTGTTATGATGACCAGAGTAGCCAGATGGAGGTTATAGTGAGTACATGGGCTATTGAGGGGTATTTTGGGGTCCGGCTTGCATCACTCATCTTATTTCATCATCATGATCCATTCTGCACAGCTTGACTTTGGTTCCGTTGCATTCCGACGATTTCCGTAATTTTGAGTTATTTTGGGCTATATGTTAATTAATTCACTAAGGAGGTCATATTGGGCATAATACTTGGAGGAACCTCTTAGTGTAATAGCTTTCATGTAGCTTTCAGCTACGAATTAAAACATATTTATCTATTGTCTATAACCATAAAATATATGCATTTACAACATATCAAAATAACATGAATGCATCTTAATAATTCACACAACATCATATAAATCATTCTCAAATACACAAAGTTCATGCACAACAAATAAACTCATGAAATAACTCAACAACATGATAAAACACTTATCTTTTAATTATGTTGCGCAACTAGCTGCTTGGGACAGACATTCCACCAAACCATAGACTGAATTTTCCAAATATCAACAACCATTCACCCCCGATGTAATGCCCCCACTTTGGGACATCATTATATTATAGAGTGTTATGATGACCAGAGTAGCTAGATGGAGGTTATAGCGAGTATAGAGACTATTGAGGGGTATTTTGGGGTCTGACTTGCATCGTTCATCTTATTTCATCATCATGATCCATTCCACATAACTTGGCTTTGGTTCCATTGCATTTAGACGATTTCCATAATTTTGAGTTATTTTGGGCTATATGTGAATTAAATTCACTAAGGAGGCCATAATGGGCATAATACTTGGAGGAACCTCTTAGTGTAATAGCTCATTGAAATTGAGGGGAATAGCACTACATGATAGGATGATGAGAAGTGACTTTCAGTGGCCAGGGAAGCCACAAAAAGGGATAAACTACTTTTTAGAGATAAAAGGGTTAATTAATTAATTAAAGTGATTTAATTAATTAATTAAAGTGATTTATTTAATTAATTAATAATTAAATAAAGTAAAAGTCACTTGGAGAGACAAGGAGAGAAGGGAGGATAAAAGAGAGACAAGGGCTTATATTCTCTCATTATGTTGTTTATCATTTGATATCTGGCTTCTTGCTAGTGAGCCCATGCACTTGGGGGTTTTGAGGGTTTTGACTTAACAAACCCTAGAGATCAACTCGGTGGTGAAACATCCCACCTATCTTGATCCAAGCTTGGTCACAGAGGTGAAAGATCCCTCCCTCACCATTCTACATCATATCTACTCAACTTCAGAGGGATTCTACACCAACCACAGGTACAGAAAGAGAGAGGGCGTAACTTTGAGGGTTTCCAGCAAGGGGGGCGCACATGTGGAGCTAGTGCAGTTCGATTTGGTCAAGGAGAAGGAGTCTTGGAGGATTTGGCTATTGGGTTATCTTGGTAGAGGCCATAGTGCCCTTCTTGGCCCATCCGAGAGGTGTTTTGGTGGAGTATTGATTTATTTTGAGAGTGGGACGATTTCTCCTAGAGGAGGGGCGCAATATTGGAGTGGATCTACTCATGGGAAGGGCCCAAGATTCATTCTTCAGCTAGGGGTCTATTCTATCTTGTTTTTAGACTCTAGATCTACTCTTCTAGAGTATTTTGCTTGCTATTGGTGCCAAGGAGGAAGAGGGCCGAATTCTTGGGTCTTCAGTCATCAAGGAGGGTGCAAGCCAATTAGGGGTTTGTTTATTTGGATGGTCATAAATTCATCGTTCAGCCCGAGACTTCACCAGTGGTTTGGTCTTGGCCCGATCTACACTTCTAGCCATTTTCATAGTGTTTGGAGGCCTCTAGCAGCAGGGCCAAATTGTTGGGTGTATTCAGCTTTCTAGCAGGGCGTAGCTGATCCAGTTTGGGGTTTGGCACTTTAGAGGGCAGGGATCTCATCTTGTTATTCATCTATGGTAGCATTGTGGCCTTTGGAGGCTTGTATATTCTTTTCTTGATCTTACTTGAGGGTTATCTTCATTTTTCTACTATCTCTTAGCTATATTGTACCAGATCTGCAGATCCATTGTATCAGGGTCTTCTTCTATTATGAATAATATCAGATTTGAGGTATTTTTGGGTTATCTCTTGTATTGTTGATCTTACATCTTGTGAGGTATGTTCCATTGCTATATCTATGTTGATTCTTGCTGCAAACACACATAACAACCATCAGTATAAACCTTAACGCAACTCACGGGACTTAATACTGCAAGTGTTTGACGAAATGCCACAACCAGAAAACGTTTAAAAACCACATGAAAAACACAATGTTCTTGGCATCTTGGCTTGGGAACATTACACCCGAGCTGAGGCTAGTAATCCACAAAAGAGGGTTGTCTCTCACACTCCACTCACAACCCATAAAAACCAACAACCTAGTATCATATTTGGATTGATTTAGTTATTGCTTGAGAACAAGCAATATTCTAGCAGGGAGGACTGAAATGTGCCCACTTTGGGACATCATTATATTACAGAGTGTTATGATGACCAGAGTATCCAGATCGAGGTTATAGCAAGTACATAGTCTATTGAGGGGTATTTTGGGGTCCGACTTGCATCACTCATCTTATTTCATCATCATGATCCGTTCTGTACAACTTGGCTTTGGTTCCATTGCATTCCGACGATTTTCGTAATTTTGAGTTATTTTGGGCTATATGTTAATTAAATTCACTAAGGAGGCCATATTGGGCATAATAATTGGAGGAACCTATTAGTGTAATAGCTCATTGGAATCCAGAGGAATAACACTATAGGATAGGATGATGAGAAGTGACTTTCAGTGGCCAGGGAAGCCACAAGGAGGGATAAACTACTTTTTAGAGATAAAAAGGTTAATTAATTAATTAAATAAAGTAAAAGTCAGTTGGAGAGACAAGGAGAGAAGGGAGGATAAAAGAGAGACAAGGGTCTATATTCTCTCATTATGTTGTTTATCATTTGATATATGGCTTCTTGCTAGTGAGCCCATGCACTTGGGGGTTTTGAGGGTTTTAACTTAACAAACCCTAGAGATCAACTCGGTGGTGAAAGATCCCACCTATCTTGATCCAATCTTGGTGACGGAGGTGAAAGATCCCTCCCTCACCATTCTACATCAGATCTACTCAGCTTCAAAGGGATTCTACACTAGCCATAGGTACAGAAAGAGAGAGGGCGCAACTTTGAGGGTTTCCAACAAGGGGGGCGCACCTGTGGAGCTAGTGCAGTTCGATTTGGTCAAGGAGGAGTCTTGGAGGAGTTGGCTATTGGGTTATCTTGGTATAGGCCATAACGCTCTTCTTGGCTCATCCAGGAGGTGTTTTGGTGGAGCATTGATTTATTTTGAGAGTGGGACGATTTCTCCTAGAGGAGGGGTGCAATCTTGGAGTGGATCTACTCATGGGAAGGGCCCAAGATTCATTCTTCAGCTAGGTGTCTATTCTATCTTGTTTCTAGACTGCATATCTACTCTTCTAGAGTATTTTTCTTGCTATTGGTGCCAAGAAGGAAGAGGGATGAATTCTTGGGTCTTCAGTCATCCAGGAGGGCATAAGCCAATTAGGGGTTTGTTGATTTGGATGGTCATAACTTCACCGATCAGCCCGAGACTTCACCAGTGGTTTGGTCTTGGCCTGATCTACACTTCCATCCATTTTCAAAGTGTTTGAGGCCTCTAGCAGTAGGGCCAAATTGTTGGGTGTATTCAGCTTTCCAGCAGGGCGTAACTTATCCAGTTTGGCGTTTGGCACTTCAGAGGGCATGGATCTCATATTGTTATTCATCTATGGTAGCCTTGTGGCCTTTGGAGGCTTGTATCTTCTCTTATTTACATTTCTTGAGGGTTATCTTCATTTTGCTACTAGCTCTTAGCTATATTGTATCAGATCTGCAGATCCATTGTATCATGGTCTTCTTCTATTATGAATAATATCAGATCTGAGGTATTTTTGGGTTATCTCTTGTATTGTTGATCTTACATATTGTGAGGTATGTTCCATTGCTATATCTATGTTGATTCTTGTTGCAAACACACATAAAAACCATCAGTATAAACCCTAGCGCAACTCATGAGACTTAAGACTACAAGTGTTTGACAAAATGCCACAACCAGAAAACGTTTAAAAATCACATGAAAAACGCAATGTGGCATCTTGGCTTGGGAACATTATAGCGGTATCAGAGCGTTGATCCTCCCAGCGAGTGGGGATTAGTGCATGTAGAAATACTATAGAGATGGATACTAATGAATTTTCTAGAGATACTGTACGTTGAAAATGGGAATACTACGCCCTTAGTGAGGGATTTAGGGCTCAAGTAACACTCCAACAACTTATATCTATAAAAAATCCTAGGTGGAGAAAAGATGAGGTCACAGAGTGGGCCAATATAGCAGAGAGAAATAGAGCTAGAGAATCTAGATGGAGGGAAGCACAGATTAACCCTACACCCATTAGGAGCAGGCAACGTTGCTACAGTTGTAAAGTGCCTTAGGAACCAGATCATAGATGTAGGGGTACAGGTAAGAGACACATTATTGAGGTGCACTATGATAGCGAGGATGAGGAGATGCACGAGGATGCAACCATAGATTCATATTTAGAGCAGTTCGAGGAGGCTAGTGACTCTTGTGCACTTGGGGAGGGTAATGATTCTTGCGCACTTGAGGAGGATAGTGACCCTTGTGCATTGGAGGGACAGTTGGATGGATAGGATGATAGCACCTGTTCTTTAGCAGACATATCACATAGTGTTGATGACCTTACACTTTAGCAGAGTGGTGACACTAGTGGAGATTCACATGTGTTAGCACCTAGATAGGATAGGTTGCCTATGGTGACTATGACACAGTTGGTACCTTCACAGACACCTATGATGGCCATGGCACATGAGGTTATCAGTGGCATTTCTGATATAGTGGTGGATCCTTGCACATGGATTGCACACTAGGGACAGGTGGACATTAATGAGAGACATGACTTGGAGACAATTGATCTTACACATGTCTATGAGGAGAGTGGGTCACCTCTTTTGGAGACTCCATTGTTTGAACAAGTTGCGGAGACTGACAATTTGATGGGACACTTACTTCCAGGACCAACCTGTAGTGATGAGGATGTACCCCTTATTGGTCAGGATGACCATAGCACGTGTTTGGACACATCGGTATGGGATCCAGGTGCAAATTATAGTAGCAGGGTGAATGCACATGAGGATACAACTGCTCATAGAAGATACAATGTGATTTAGAGGGAGATAATAGTTGGTGATGATGTGCAGTGGCATACAACAAGCCCCAATATCACAGTGGAAAAGGGGCAGTTCAGTGCCTTATATTTTGCAGAGAGTGTTGTTGGGGATTCCAAGGTTGACACTAGTAGTGAGGGGCGTGAGGTATCACCTCAGCAGGACTATGATCAGTAGTCCCGATACTTGGTAGGACAATTGAGATTCAGTGAGGACATGATCGTGGCAGCCATTAGGTGCATTGATGACACACATGTATTGGTGGTCGATTGTTGCTAGAGGGCATCAATGGCACATGATAGTTCATATGGGGGATTTTCCATGGATGACCTTCATACTATCAGGGAGAGAATGTCTATGATGAGGACCGACTTCCAGTAGTTGTTGATGGACAAGGATTACCTATTGGAGATTGGCGGGATGTATCACGGGGCCCTGAGGGAGCAGGAGTTGGAGGTGGACAAAATCACTCATGAGTTAGAGAGAACACGAGGATTCTTGAAAGGCACACAGGTAGCCATTCAAGAATTAGAGTCCATATCAGAGGAGCTTCTTGAGAAGATTCGACAGAGATCCACTACATCTATCTTAGTAGAGAGTTAGATACATCCTTCAGTCACATTGCTAGAGGATGTTGGTGGTTTAGCAGAGGAGCACCAGTTGATGGAGGAGCATGAGGAGTACCCAGGATCACTGATGATTATGGAGAGTTATGATCCGAAGGCGCATGAGCTACCCTCCACGAGGATCTTTGAGACAGTCGAGAACTCACATACACATGGGGACTCCAGAGTCAGGGATAGTTTTGAGGACACTTCCATTTATGTCCTAGGAGTGGTTGACCTTCATGTAGAGGTTGACCCAGTAGTACACTCAGGACCCATGATGTTGCAGGAGTATACATGAGATTACATGGGTATGCAGGAGCATATAGTGGTGAGTGATAGTACACAGAGACATACAAAGGTGTATGGTGGGATTCAGAGGGATGTATTGGATTGCAGGGAGGAGACACACTTAGTGGAGCATGGAGATGCCTCTCCTTTGCAGCATCACATATTTCTGAGAGATCACCTTCACAGTATCAACAATTTCATGAGAGATGAGGGATGGAAAGTGGTTGACCAGTAGTTGGAGGAGTTACCCCCGGTTGTACTTGATGATTGGGGTTCAATGATGACTACATGCGAGTATTTACCATGGGTACCGATGGATGCACATTTGGTTGAATCCTTGGGATTGGCCAAAACATATGATACTTTCCAGTCCTACAGTCATCTACAAATTTTTCTGTTAGACTTTCCCGAAACTTTCATCATTGACAACAACATGGGGGAAGGTAGACAATGGAAAAGGACATGGAGAGTTGTTAGGCCGAGAACACCTGACAAGAGTTCTTTTACGACATACATCATGATAGGGGTGGATCATCATAGGCAGAAAGTTGAGATCTTGTGCATGATGGTGAGCATCTTAGGCCATGGGATAACAAACATCTCAGAGGATGAAACAGATACAAATTATCATAGGGATGTGCACTAAGGGCTTCCGACAGTGATCAGTATGACACATGAGAAGTTAGTGGAGATTGGAAGTGATAAACTTCCAAGTTTGCCATGGGATCCGAGAGTCTTTTTTTTTGGTAGGTTGTTTCACCTTATGGTGACCCAGGTTGCGCCAAAGAGCCACATCACTTTGGGTGGGTTTTGAGTGGTCTTGCTGGGGCTTGTCCTATGGAGCGAGACAATTTCTCTTTTTTTATCCTCATGATCGAGCATGGAGATGGTTGGGAAGATACTACTTCCACAGAGGTTCTTTTAACGATTCAACTTCTGGACAACAGATCTAGTTTCCATAGGTATTCCATCTTGAGGATCCAGGAGTAGTGGATCCAATATGTATACGGGGAGTATATAGTCATGATCGGAGTAGTGCAGCGAAAATGTGGTGATATTTGGAAGAGACTAGCATGGGACCTGGAGATTGCAGGGCTGAGAATTTCATTGACTGATGGAGGCGAGTGGACCCTTACAGAGGAAAGTGATTTTGACTTTCCATTGAGCTTCAATGTTGAGGAGAGAACGTCACTTGAGGGTGATTCATGGAGGTCTTGCAGTACCTCACTATGGTAGCAACATGTGCAGTGGGTGGAAGTCGTGTTGGTCTTGGTATGGACTTGGAGGATGGACGCATTCCGGGTTGAGGCCATGTGTCATGTGCAGGAGACTCAGGGTGTTGATATGTTCCAGAATTATGCTTCACAGGGTATTGCAGTTCACATCCTGATATGGGACCCAGGGGATGGAATGCATGATAGTTCATCTTTGGATGGAGCCTAATGTGTGTCCCACAGGTGGACATGGGACCCCAGTATCATATTTGAATTGATTCAGTTATTGCTTGAGGACAAGCAATATTCTAGCAGGGAGGACTGTAATGTCCCCACTTTGGGACATCATTATATTACAAAGTGTTATGATGACAAGAGTAGCCAGATGGAGGTTATAGCGAGTACATGGGTTATTGAGGGGTATTTTGGGGTCTGGGTTGCATTGTTCATCTTATTTCATCATGATCCAGGTGGATCTTGGTGGCCACCTGCCTATTCCACTTGGACCCCCACCATTTTTTCTTTCAGTTTTCCAGTTTCCTTAATTGTAGCACAATTTACTATTTTTGGCAGTTTTTTGGATCTTGAACTTCTGGAGCCGTTTTGAGGCCCTAAACGATGTTTTTTGGGCATCAAACCTCCGACGAATATGGGTCCGTTCCGAACTCGATATTTGATGGTAACAGTGTAGTCCTCGGATAGATATTTCTAACAATGTATCATGTGAGTCAAATGAAGATAGTATGCCAAAATTACAACCCCGGGAAATTGATGTACCAATTTACCCCGACGGGGCCCATATTCTGGCGTTTCATCTCCTAGGGTTAGGTTTTTGGATGTTTAGGGTTTTCGTTGTTTCTCAATAATATATAGGCCTTCGAGCCTCATTGTAACGTAGAGTTCAGAGGCCTGTAGCCACCACATCTCTTCTCAGAGATAAGATACCAATGCCATAGCTAGTTTATTTCCATTCTGTCTGCAAACAAATTTTAGTTCTTTGATATTAATGAAATGAAGTGTTATTTCCGCTACATCTTTATATTCATGGTTATTTGTGTATTCTGTTGTGTTCTTTCATAAATTCATATCAGTGGTATCAGGGTGGGTCTGCTCTTTCTCGATCCTTCTTTGCATGTCCCCAATGAGGTCGGGGTATAAGGAGTTAGGGCTCGATCTGGTTGAACCTTTGCAAGATCAGCCTTGCAAACCCCGACGAACACCCATGGGGGATGAAAAGAAAGACGAGGGAGCAGGAGATCCTATCAAAATATTGCTCGAGGAGGCCCTTGAAAAACAAAGGAACACGATGATGGATAACTTCGCCCAGATCCTTCAACTATTGCCCACTAGCGGCGCATCTGCATCCAGCATCCACTCTAGAGGCGAAACCCCTTTTAAGGTACAAGTAAACTTTGACATTCCCATATTTGATGTCCAAATAGATGCAGACACTGTAGATAGATGGTTGAATCTATTAGAAGCATATTTCTTGGTTCATGACTTTTCCAACCGGGAGAAGATTAGTTTTTCACTGCTCAAAGCCGCCCCCCATGTGAAGGACTGGTGGGAAACCTACTGTGAGAAAAAGGATGAGGAGGAACCCTCTTTGTTCTCGACCATACCCACTTGGAATTATTTCTGAGATGCCATCAAGGAACAATATTATCCCGTGGGAGCTATGAGGACAAATACATACAATGGACTACGCTGCAGCAACAAAGGGATCAAGATGTGCATGAGCTGACGAATCTGTTCCATACCCTGCACACAAAGTTGGGTATCAAAGATTCAGAGAAAGATTTGGTGCTGAAGTATCATAGTTTTCTGTATAGATACATTCAGGAGGAAATGGATTTCCTCAACATCTCCTCGCTTGGTATGACATACTGGTATGCTGCCAAGATTGAGCAAAAATTCAAACAGAAGAAGCGATACTTTGGATCTGCGAATCAAAAGTAAGCAAAAGGTGCCCCCAAACTGCAAAACAAAGGACAAAGCCAAGGCATGGCGACTCAAGACAACCTACCAAAGCCACAAGAAAAGAACAACACCGCGAATCTGGAGAAGGACACGGGAAAGTGGTGTGATTTCCATACGAGATCCACTCACAATACAAGTGAGTGTCAGGCCAAACAGTCACTGGTGGTCGAGATGCGAGCTTCTGAATAAGATGCATGCTCCGACATTGAATCAGAACTCGAGAAGGGAAATGACAGAGGAAAGTATATTATCGATGTAGAGCCCAAGGCCACCGTTTCCACCACGAAGATCCAAAAGGAAGAACCAAAAGATCCAGAGGAGGAGGAGCGTCTCTTCCACTCCCAGATGTGGGTAAAGTGTTCCCCGCTACAGTTCATTGTCGACAGTGGGAGCCAAAATAACCTCATTTCAGCAGAGGTCATGAAGCGATTGGGCTTGCCGACCACAACACACCCATAGTCGTACACCATCGGGTGGCTTCACCAAGGACGAGATCTCCGCGTCAGCTAGCAGTGCCACCTTCCCTACAACATCAAGCCCTTCACCGATGAGGTATTATGTGACATTGCTCCTCTTGATGTTTGTGATGTATTGTTAGGCCAACCATACTTGTGGAAGTGACATGTTATGTATGAGTCTCAACATCATGCTGTTATTGTTACCTTGGGAAATAAGTTGTACAGGATACCAGAGGTACCACTGTCTGTCGCTATCTCTTTGGTTACTGCAAAACAATGCAGTAAGTTCATTTCCAAAATTGAGAAATTTGTTTTCCTGATGATCCACTCTCAGGGAAAGAAGAAGACTGTGGCCACAACCTCCAGAAAGGGATCCTCTTCACGACAACAACAAATGGACAAGGTCATGGAGGAGTAACATGACATCTTCACCTCGCCCGCAGGGGTGCCTCTGCACTGTCAAGTTAAACACCCCATCTATCTGACCCTAGGTGCACTGCTGCCCAATGGAACGATCTATCAGTGCTCTATTTTGGAGAATGATGAAATCAAGAGGCAGATCTAGGAGCTGTTGCAGAAAGGTCACATCCGACCAAGTTCATCGTCCCGTGGGAGCCCGATCGTGTTGGTGCAGAAGAAATATGGGACTTGGAGACTCTGTATTGACTATCGGGCACTGAACAAGATCATTGTCTGGAATAGGTACCCGATCCCACAGATTGATAACCTTTTGGGCCAACTCAAAGGGGAAAAATATTTAAGCAAGATCAACTTGAAGTCCGGGTATCACCAGGTACCAATCGAACCGTCTGATGTGTGAAAGATTGCCTTCAAAGCCAAGGAAGTCCTTTTTGAATGGCTGGTCATGCCTTTCGGGTTGTCGAATGTTCTTGAAACCTTCATGAGGCTGATGGACGACATCTTACATCCATTCACAAACTCATTTGTAGTAGTGTACTTGGATGATATCTTGATCTTCAACCAAACTTGGGAAGAGCACCTCCACCACATCCGACAGGTCCTCCAAACACTGCGGAAACACAAGTTGTGTGCCAATTTGGAGAAGTGCACTTTTGGCATGACCCAGGTTCAGTATCTGGGATACATTATTGATGAGCGTGGGGTGCATGTGGATCCAACCAATATCCAAGTCATCCAGGATTGGCCAGCCTCGACCACTCTAACAACTTCACAACTTTCTGGGTCTTGCTAATTTCTACCGCAGGTTCGTGTTGGGATTCTCTCATATCACTTGACCCTTGAGTCAAGTCACCAAGGGAGGAGAGAAAGCAAAATTATTTTGGTAGGAATCTCAACAGAAGGAATTCGTAGAATTGAAACATCGCCTCCGTTGTACCCCAGTGCTCACATTACCAGACTTGGAACAACCATTTGAGATCAAGACAAATGCCTCTGACTATGTTATTGGGGCAGTTCTTACTCAACAGAGGAATCCAGTGGCATATCACAGTGCGAAACTGTCCGAAAGTATCCCACTTATGAAAAAGAAATGTATTCCATTGTGTAGGCTTGCTGACAATGGAAGTATTACATTTTGGGGAAGGAAACGATCATCCACACAGACCACCGACCCCTGTAGTTCATACATACACAAGGGAAGTTGCACAACGATCGCCATCAGAAGTGGTCCACATATCTACAAAAATTTTACTTGAACATCAAGTACAAGAAGGGAAACACCAATAATGTTGCATACTGCCTTAGTCGACCACCGATCATGGCGATAACCACCGTGATCAAATCTTATGGGAATGAGACTTCTGATTGGCTGCTTCTCTACAAGAGTGATCCATAATTTGACCACACATATGTTGGAGCCAGAAGTCACTCTTGGATTGCTTGCAGGAGCAGAGCCTGACACCCATCATTTTAATGCCACGATTTGTTTAAAAGGGGTGATCAGATGGAAGCACACTCGGAACAATCTCGTCTCAACTCTGAAAATAGGCTAGGTATGCATGACGAGTGAGGTCTTGATAAACTTCAAACAATGAGTTGTATTAAGGGTGAGTAGGGGGAAGACTTGTATGAGGGAAGTGTGAAAGTCTATCATAAACATCCGGTTCATAACAGACTGGAGAAGAAAGCATCTGAACACAAAATCCTTTTACATTCAAACACAGAAGACCAGAGAATACAATAATGTTACAACAAATCCTTTATCATAACAAAATTGCAACAATCCACGCGAATCCTTCGACTGTGAACTCTCTGGCATGAGATGAAACATAGATGAAAAAGGAGAACTGTTTGTCATAAACCAAGAAGTCTCAAACACAGAGGCATAACCAGGAAACCATAATGTTTGCTGAAACTTTACAGTCGGGAGCTGAGCTCTACCATCGATAGATACAAAAATGGCGAAAACGCCTTCATATACTCAGAACTACAACAACAACAAAATCAAGACACTGCATTGAAGGCTTTGCGTCTGCATGGCTTTTTGACAGTCAACCTCTGAGAGGTCGTGCATCTTATGTCAGACGCAATCTGACTCTTTGACAGTTCCAACGGCGAATCGACGTGCCTTTAATTCATGGCC
>JZKD02S0752544.1:58377-90848 GCA_000966675.3 Picea glauca
TTCAAGAATTAAATTCAAACTATTAACAAGTATCTAGTTGCTATTTGAAAGACAAGCGAATCATTCAAATTGAAATTGTTATACTAATTCGAGATCAAAACAAAACTAAAATCAAATGACTACAGAGATGCATATACTCTGTTTCGTTTGTTGCCACAAAATTGGGTAAACAGAATTATGTTGGATAACCGACAGTAATGAAATCGATTCATATCAAATTGAAATCGATATAGTTAAACAAATCATAGGCCATCGTTATGCTGCCTCATCAACAGGAAACACGATCGAATCCATATAAAAACAACAAGATCATTTTCAAATTGACATAACTGTATTAACATAACAAACGATCTATGCCATGAGCGAATCAAATCAAAACTGGTGCGTAAATTGTCATAAACGAAATCATAACGATATCAATCAATTGGTAACAGGGTCCGTAAGAGTTGTCCGATCGTTCGTTATTGCGAATTGGGGCAGACAAAATCAATTGTCATTCACGAAATCATCTCTTGAATTCATTTTAAAACGACTATTACCCGAATTTCCTCATACTAATTTGACGAAAATAACATAAGTCGATCTAAGTTAACAAACTCGTTTGAAAATTAAAATTAACAGAGCTGCAATCAAGTCTATTTTTGATACGAATCCGACTCATAAAATCAATCGTATTAACTGAAGATACACAACAATCCAATCAAGACAAGAGCGAATCGAACAGTTGGAGCTTAACATAGTCATCGTGAATCAAAACCATTCCATGATTCGGGCATAGATATCTTTTGCACAGGCTTAAATGAGAATATCATTTCCATACGAAACAAAGTCATTTTTTCCAAACCAGAGTCGATCAGAGTTGTATTCCCGATTTAGAATATTACATCACACAACATATCATAACAATCAAAATCATGAAATCATTTAAAAAATCAAATCATCAAAACTCGATTAGGCTCGATGTGATCTGACCACAACGAAATCATACCAAATCAAAACATGATCGTGCTCTAATTTTAGCATGAAAACCTCCTGTTCAGATTAGATACCAACCAAATCCAAGCGAAAGAAAATCATTGATTTCCTTAACTCACACTAACAGTCAAACGAATCAAAACAAATGAAAACTAACCAATTGCTAAACTGGGCACGGCCAAATCATTTAACCAAATCATAACCTCATTTAATTTTAGCAAAATGAAATCAATGTACAGGATGAACAACATAACCAGAGTCATTTCGAATGATGAACAGATCTATTTGAAGACTGAACTCAAATCATTATATTAATCTAGCAATTCACAGAACGAAATTGATATCAAAATTCATACCTGGATGGCGAGAAGACAACTTGATCATGACATTTTGGAATTGACAACGGCAGTAGCCGATTCAACATTCCTAAATATGATGGAACCAGTGGTTCTCTTCTTCCTATCATCAGTTCGAAGCTTGTCCCTTTGGCTTGTCAATACTGCAATTTGGTTCTCCAACGATTTGATTTTCGATTGAATTAAGGGAATGTCTATATAATATCGTTCCAACCACACATCACATTGATCACATGACGACTGTCCGGGCTTCGAAAATGCAAGTGAGGGTTTGGTTACATTGCCGAGGGTTTCGTTAGGTAGCTTGATCCCAGGGTAACTAGGATCGTTCCTTAGGCAAGGGGGTAGATTAGAAACAAAGTCGTAGGGTGGCTCGGAGCATAGACCACGGGAGTAAGGGTACTCACTAGCTAGGAAGCGTTCTATGTTAGAGTCCGAGTCTTCACTGAGGACTATGGGCTTCTGCTCAGCACAAGGTTTAGGTTTATTCCTAGCCATTCTTGAGATAAGTCGAGCATTCTTTTTACCTTTGGTATCAACAGTAGGGTTACCTCTAACCTTTTTTCTCACAGGCTTTTTTATAGCCTTAACCTTTTCAGCTATAACGTTGGGTAGGTCAATATCAGGGTCGACCGAGGGTTTAGGAGGGCAGTAGGACATGGAAGGGCACGGGTGGCTCAACCTTGGTTTCACTAACCACAGGTTTGTCAACTTGGACGGGCTCTTCATGAGTAAAACCATTCCGAGAAATAAAAGCTTGCCAGCTATCACCGTGAAGATTCAAGTGATGAACAACGATGAGTCTGATTAGGCCATAGTGAAATAGGCTACTATCACCTTTTTCTCTTTTAAACCTTTTAGCCATTTTATAAAGGCTACGCTGGAAGTAAAAAGGCATATTCAATGGATACCCCATAAAATTCATTAACAGTCGAAGGTGATAAAGAAAAATGAGTCCATATCGACCTTCACAGGTCACAAATTGCTTAACCACCATCAAAAGATCATGCCATCTTGGTTTAAGCGTGGAAATCGACATACCTCTATCACAGGATGTCACTTTTCGTGAGACGAACAGTAGTGGCCATGACACCTCTTCAACTTTAGAATTTTTGAACCATCGCTGGCCCGTGGCTGCTAACCCTGTGGCAGAGCTGATAAATTCTTCACCGATTTCAAGATGAATGTCACCCACTTTGGCTCTACAGCCATCGAAAGTTAGGGCGAACTACTATGCAACACCTAGATTAAAACCCTCAAACCGCTGTACAAAGGTGAGCCAACCATTATCCTCTAAGTCTTTCCGGGCATTGTCGAACAGTAGAAAGGCTTGGATACCGTTTGGCTCAATTCACACCACTGGTGCCATAAGGAAGAGAACACGGTGAACGAGCCAGGGTTTGAATGCAGCAAACACATGAACAAAATGCCTGAAGGCTTACCCGAGCTAGCAGAGGTGAAACAGGGATAGGAGTAACATTAATGACATCGTGCAAAGGTGGTGGAGCTATTTGCTGGCCATGGAGAATAGTCATTGCCAATGTACAACTGCCAACGCTTTCAACCATACAAATCACAACACATAAGTGTTACGACTATGCCATTACAATCAATCAAAACCTTTGGTTAGTGGATAAACCATTCACACCATCAAAGTTATGCCATAGTTTTACAAACCAAACATACAAATCGAAACCAATACCAAGTGTTGGACCAATGCGCCAATGCGTTTTGATAACATGAACTAGGTGTCATATTAAATGATATATGTCAAGGGTTTAACCATAACACCTATGTATTTTTATGAAACCAATGGTCAAGTAGATCAAATCAAAGAACATATAAATGCAATTACCAATGCATCACAACCTCAATTACTCATGACATGAAATTACATAATCAATCGAAGAATGTCCAATGAGTACAGATAAAAAAGGTCTTGCCAATAGTATAATGATAAGTAAAATGTAAGCGCAATAGGCATATCGACAAGAATGATAACGACAATTCAATAATGATTTTAATGCGACTTCGAAGGACCAAGTTTTCATTCTTATAGTCATGAAAACAAAAACGAAGGTAAGTGTGCAAATAGCGCAAAAAATAAAAGTGTCATTTATTTGAGAATTGCGACGAAAAATTAATGTTTGCAAAACATTCGTGTAGGTAGCTTATAAGACAGTGAAAAAATGTGAATTGGCTGCCAACAATGGCGACACACTGATAGAAGCAGTTATCTCTGCCAAAGGAACAAATTCATATTAGGACAACAAAGATAATTCCAACTCAAAAACAACAACCAGAAAATCGTATAAACATCATCATTAACCAACTATTCCAGCAGTGTTTTAAAAGATGAAAACAGATAACAATCTTAAGACCAACGAGTCACGATATTAAAGATAAAATATCCAATACTGTTGACAGAGCCACTGCTGCTAGCAGGCATCCATAGGCTCGACAAGGTTGTCATTTAACCCACTCTGACATCTGTATCCTGCCAAGAAGTTCTAGATCAGAATAAAGGGCATTAAAGAGGTTTCTTATTTGCAAATTTTCATATACCCGACATTGCTTCACTGCCAGCGGGCCTGTTTAGTACCCCGAAGAAGTTGTCTTGGCATCATGCATGCATTTACCCCCTTCCAGCAGACCTGTTCAGCATCCCAATGGGTTTACAAGCACTTCCCACAGCTCTATTAATAATATATATATATTTTTTTCATAGATATATAGTTGAGCGGGGTGATGCTGAAAATCATGATATTTTAACATATTTTATCAGACCTCATCAGAATTTTTTAGCACTGTCCTTTATTAAGATCCAAATTTGTTTCATTTACAAAAACAACTTCCTAAGGCAGGGAGACATCTTCTGAGTCATTCCCTTAAGGAATAGGGGTAGCGTAAAAAGATAATAGATGATCATGACAAGCTTTACTCAGAGATCGAAATCAATCATCTTCTTTCAAACAACAAACTTTTTCCAACATAGACATAAATTTCAGAAATATACCATTGATGTTTATACAATTTTCTTAGCAGTTATTTCAGCGAAGGAATTTTCTGTTTTCTTTGTCTGAATATCTCAGTATACAGGTAAGTGTATTTCAAAAAACACAAGCTGATAAATTCAAAGGAAAAATAAAAAAACAAAAAGCAAACGAAAAAACAAACAAAAGAAAAATATGTACATAATATACAAGGGTTGTCATCAAGAAAAGTATCTTTTCAAGGCTTGTCCATTCACCGGATAGGTGTCAAGCTGCCCCTCAAGATTCTGCAATCGAAAATAACTAGGACCCAACTTTTTAGCAATCAACAACGGTCCAAGCCATAAGTTTTGAAATTTTGTGTGCTCTCCCTTTCCCTCATGTGGTTTGTCCCACTTCAAGATGAGATCACCTACTTCGAAATTCCTATCAGAAGTGGAGTTAGAATCGAACCGACTTTTAACCAATAGTTGATGCTGATCTAAATTACGTTTATCTTGGGCTCTTACCTCTTCTAGCTTCATCAAAGTGTTAATTCGGTTTTCCAAAGGGGGACAATCTTCTTCTTGGATTTTCTGTGACAACTGAAGCGAAGGAAGAAGACTGTGAGGTGGAAGAATTGATTCTCTGCCATAAACGAGAAAAAAGGGGGAGTTAACTACAACAACTTTTGGTGTAACCCTATCAGTCCACAATGCGTTCAACAGTGCATTGTGCCAATTTTTTTGATTCTCAACCACCGTTCTCTTGATAATTTTAATCAAGTTCTTGTTTGTTGATTCTACCAATCCGTTGCCCTGGGGGTAATAGCTAGTAGAATACTTCAATTTAATTCCTTTTTCCAAAGCAAACTCGCTCATCTCAAGAGAGGAAAAGTAAGAAGAATTATCCAATACTAAACAGTCAGGGATACTGAAACGAGTGATAATATTCGAATTTAGAAAGGAAACTACCTGACTGGTGTTGACAATTCTTAACGCGACAGCTTCTGACCATTGGGTAAAGTAGTCCGTGGCTGTCACAATAAACTTGTGATGTTGTGAGGACGGGGGGTTGATTGGACCTATGATATCAAGGCCCCACTGCTGAAAAGGAGAATCTACTAAAACGGGTTGCAAAGGAAAGACTGGTTTCTTTAACCGCCCTGATGCTTTTTGACAGATGATACACTTACGACACAAGGCATGGGCGTCTCTAAAAAGCGTGGGCCAGTAATACCCGACTCTTAAAACCTTATGAGCAGTAGTGTCACCACCAAAGTGACCACTAGCTTCTCCTGCATGCAACTCTAGCAAGACTTTTTCTGCTTCGTCTTTTTCAAGACAGCGCATCAGTACGTCATCAAAATTTTGATGAAACAGGATACCATTAACCAGATGAAAGGAGGCAGACTTTAATCTCAACGCTCTTCTTTTAGCAGGATCTAGGTGACGGGGGGCTGACCCATGTTCAAGATAGAATCTTATATCGTCATATCAAGGACTGACAGGGTTTTGTGCGCAATAGATTGCATTTTGATCGTGTTGTCCTAGGTTTGACGTATCACTTTCTTCTTGCTGTCCTGCTACTGAATCAACAACTAACTTTCATAACCCTTGGCCTCTCACTATCTGAGCTGGGGTGATTTCTAAGTTATACTCCTACAAGGAGGTGACCCAGTTAGCTCTCTTTTCACCTAGTTCCTTCTGCACTAACAAGTTCCTTACGGCTGGGTAGGGGACAATGAATTTCGTCCTTGACTTCAAAAGATAGGACCAGAAGTGCTTGACTACTTTGAAAACAATGTAGGCTTGCCGATCTACCGATGGGTCATTAATTTCAATGCCTTTGAAAGTAGAGCTCATAAAGGCAATGGGTACTTCATTGTTCTCGGCATTCTTTTGGGTTAGGATGGCGACATAGGAACGGTCAGAAGCAAAAGTGTAGAGTGTAAAATCTTGAGAAAAATCGGGGCTCATGAGAGACGGAGCGTCTATTATGGCCTTCTTTATTGCATTAAAAGATTGATTTTCTAGGGATCCCCAGTGATATTGGGTGTCTTTCTTAATTAGGTTCTGCAAGGGTCTGACCATTTCGGAGAAGCTGGGGACAAATCTTCTCACAAAGTTAATCTGGCCTAAGAAAGACTGCATAGATTTTTTGGAAGTAGGAGGGGGAATTTTTTCAATGAATTGAGTCCTTTCGGGGTCGATAATCATCCCCTTGCTTGACACAATAAATCCCAATAGTTTACCATGTTCTACTGCAAAGATGGATTTTTTAGGATTCAAGGAGATGTCGTATTTACGACATCGTAGTAGAACGACTCATAAGTGATCTAGATGATCGTTTTTGTTTTTAGAAAATACAGTCACATCATCTAAGTAAACTATGATAGACTGATTGATTAAGCCTCAGAAAGCAATGTCCATTGCTCTCTGGAAAGTGGCTCCAACATTAATCAATCCAAAGGGCATTTTTCGATAAGCATAAGTGCCCCACGGGGTACGGAAGGTTGTTTTAAGTTGGTCTGGTGGAGACATCAGGACTTGGTTGTATCCTGAGAAACCATCCAGTAAAGATAGCCTCTCGGAACCAGAAACCTATTGAAGGATCTATTCCATGGGTGGGACAAGATAGTTGTCTTTATCAGACGCTCTATTAAGGTTTCGGAAATCGACACAGAGTCGGATTTCCCCACTTTTCTTCCGGACTGGGACAAGGTTAGAAACCCATTGAGTGTGCCTAATATGAAAAATTATCTTAGCATTTAGGAGTTTATTCAATTCTTTTTGAATGGTCGGTTCGAGCTTAGGGTGCATTTTTCTCAATTTTTGTTGAAAGGGTAAGGTTTGGGGCTTCATAGGAATGACATGCTGTATGATGTTAGGGTSGAAAGTTTTRAGGTCATCATAYRTCCATGCAAAGACATMTTTAAATTCTTTGAACAATTTAATAAATGCAACTTTTTCTTGTTCAGAACATCCTACCCCTAGATTAATGCACTGCGGATTGTCCTTAGTTCCTAAGTTTACCTTTTCATAAGATAACAAGGAACTATTGGTTTTACAGTTGATCGTCTTTTTAAATTTATCTTGAAAATCATAAAACTTCTCTAATCTAACTACAGATTTGGGTATCGAATTTACCATGTTCAATAAAGCTTCAGGAGTTTTCAGATTAGGTATTACCGTGAAATCGCATAAATTGTCGTCGTGTGTGTGTTCGTCTATCACCACGCCTTGAAAGGTTTCTTCCATGTGCAGAAAGTCAATAATTTGCTGATCATTGTCAAAGACTCTCCAGTTCGTGATGTTGTCGGGAACGGATGGCCTGAACAACAGATCGATGAAGAATGCATCTGGGGACAAGCCTTCTGCAGGAAGAAGTTTAGAAGCTACATTAGCTAGTAAATCTGCTTCAGAGTTATTCAATCTAGGAATAGAATTTATATTGAAAGCAACAAATTTATTCATTAAATTCCATACCTTTGTTTGGTAGCTCTTGAGGTGCGAAGAAAGACAGTGGATAGAATCTCTTATCTGTCTAACCACTATTTTGGAGTCGCCAAAGACGGTTAAATTTTGAATGTTCATATCCGATGCTTTTCTGAGACCTTGCAGTAAAGCCTCATATTCTGCAGTATTGTTAGTACATTCAAATTCCAACCTACATGCAATTAATGTTTTGTTACCTGTCGGATCGATAATCACGCAGCCGACACCAACTCCTTCTTTAGACTTTGACCCGTCGAAATAAAGAGACCAAATTTGATTTCCATCGGGTACATGAGACCGTTGCATTGAAGCTATTGGCTGCACATATGATACAATCTCGGACTGCTATTTAGGTTTGGTGATAGGTGAAGCCTCGACCATGAAGTTGCCGAAAAAGGTGTCCATTCCTTGTACTTCAGGTGAATCAGCAGAAGGTGTAAATGGTTCATTGGGGTCGTTTAAATCTGTGACTGTGAGCTTAAGGTATCGTTCACGATTTACCTTGATCTTGTTAGGCTTGCCGTTTTCTGGAAGCCATAGATGAGATCAGTCTATCGCGAAGTAACCGTGTAGCTTCTCCGACCAGTCTCTGCTTAAAAATAGACCATACACTTCTGGAATATCCACAACAATTATATCAATGACTTGATGAACCTTGGGGTTAGATGATAATCTAATAAGCACATTCTTTAGTTCGCCTATAACTTTAACATTGGTCCGATCAAGTTGTATGATTTTTAAAGTAGATGGTTCAACTTCTACGTTAATCTTCTGGCATACAGACCATGGCATCACATTGGATGACGCTCCTAAGTCTACCATACAATTGTGCACGTTTCTATTAAAGATTTCAAAAGTTAACAAAAATGGAGGTACATTTTTGCGAGTACTAAGAGTGGTAGCTTGTGGCTTTTTACTCACAGTTTCTAAAGCTACTTTATCTACATTATTTACATTATTTACATTACTTACAGGAAGGCTCCCTTTATCTTGAGGACCAGGATTGTTTTTAGTGGAAGTCTTCTGAGGAACTTTGTTCTGCACAACCTTGTTGCTACATGAATTACCATTTTTGCCATTCTCTGAGATGTTCTGTAACATTTTTTGTAGCAGAAATGGAAATGTCAATAACTCATAAACATAAATGTTAGCTCTCAACTTTTTAAGATCTTCAACTAAATCATAATCTAAGTTGGGGTTCACATTACTCTGTTTAGTCTCAGCTGATTTAGATTGCTTTGGAGGTGAAGTTGTAGTGTTTTCGGAAGAAGGTTTGTTTGTTGTCTTACTCCTGGTATTATAGGGATGCACCATCTCAAAGTTAGCTTGAAAGATGCTATCCGAGAAGTGTCCAAAAATGTTTGGAGAAGACTCTTCTTCTTGAAATGTCTCTTGTTCGACTACCTCCTCAGGAATCTCAGGAGGCATCAAGTTATCTTGGGCTTCTAGAATTGTTTGAAGAGCACATTGCATACTTTCTAGATTAAGGCCTTCGGTGGTTGGATTAGGTCGGTTGGTAAGAAAAGGCTTCTGGAATGGGGGTTTTTAAGGCCCTTTGCTCGAAGAAGCTTCTTCGGTCGTCCTTTTTAAGTCTATAACTTGATTTGACAGTTTTTGAACAACTTTAGTTAAGTTTTCTAAATCAGAGCTTTCAGGTTGTGTTTTACTTTGAGTGGGTCTGGGGAGGATTTCAATTTTCTTTTTGGAAGAGGAACTAGTCTCTGTTTCATTGCTAGTAGAGTCTTTAATACTAAGTATGTATTTTTCGATCTGGCTGGCCTCTTCGAAGGCCTCTAACAACGTGGCTTTCTTAGATCATTTAACCCAAATAGCTATAGTTTGATGCAAAGCTTTAGTGTAGTATGATATTATAAGATTCTCTACAGACATGGAATCCGTAGGGATTCAGTTTTTAAGTGTTAAGAATCTTTGATTAAAATCTTTAACTTTTTCTTTTGGGTTCATTCTTAAGCTAGAAAGGTCCATGACTAGGACTTCCGGAGGTTTATCGTCTCCGAACTTTTCCAAAAAGCATGAATCAAACTTTTCCCAAGACATGATGGTATGGGGTTTTTGGGAAAAGTACCATGTGGATGCATTTTCCTCGAAAGTATAGGGGAACAACCTACAGAAAATGTCTTCATGTTCGACATTGCAGAGTCTTATGGCTAACATAAATTTTTTAATGTGATATTTAGCGATCTGTTTTGAGTCGGGGTCAAACTTGGGAAGCCATTTCTCCGGGTGTTTAGGTAAAGGATGCTAAGCTCCAGGTACAACTATGGCATCCTGATCAAGCCAAGGTCTAGCAGGGTTGTTCTGATTTTCCATTGGTGTAGTGGGTGTGGAAGGTGGAGAAGGGAAATTGCCTTCGTCAGAGGAATCTCCTCCAGAAGAGGAAGGAGATGATGGAGGTGGTGAAGGGGGTATCCCAGATCCTCCTGCAGCGGGGTTTAGGATTGGATCTAAAGGATTCACAGTGAGATCAATGCCTCCTAATTGTTCTCTGATATCAGAGAAATCCAAAGGTTGGTCCAATGGATGGTTAGGTTTCCTCAAACGGGCCAAGGCACTATGAGTTCTTATAAGATATTGATGAACAATCTCTTGTATGTCACCACCTGTAGGATTAGGGGTTGTTGGCTCAACTGTGATCCGTGGATCGTCGGTTGAAGTAGTTACTGTTTGAAGGGGAATATTATCGTTTGAATGGCTTCTAGTCACTATAGGTGAGCGATTAGGTGGTGGAGGAGTCTTGCGACCACCTCGTGCCATTAATTAAATTCAGGCCCTCCTTCTAGCGCCATTTGTTGATGGGCGAAATTGACCGTCCGTCAACTGGAAGAGTGGAACCGGTCCGGGGTTGTCTAATAACCCAAGCCGTTTGGGATGAACCACCCTAATGGGTTTAGCGACTCTGTTAGCCGATCTAAGTTCCGAAGAAAACAAAAAATAAAACTACTCTAAACTAACTAATCTAACTAAAATAACTATTAAAACAAACTAAACTAATCTAAATAAAAGGAAATAAAACAAACTAATAAACTAATCTAACTATTATATATATATACAATCTACTATCTAATACTATACTAACTCTAACTAATTAAATATCTAACTACTAACGGAAACAAAACTTATTCACAAAATGTACAATATCTACAATTCACAGATTTGAATGAAACTTGAAAAACTCATTTATATTCTGTCCTAAGACAGAGAGAGATATTTTTTGTTGATTTTATAATTTTATGGAAAAGAAATAAAACAAAAAAAACTAACTAAACTAAAAAACTAATATACTAATTCTAAATACAAATCTAACTAAACATATATCTAACTAAACTACTAATATTATACTAACAAACTAACTATTAAATACTAAAAAAAACAAACAAACTGACCTGGAGAAACGCTCCAAATTTGTCCTGCATGTAATGATTGTCTTAGCTGATCGGAGGGAGGAAACCCACACCGAATTATCCAGGAGCTTCTCGTAAACGATAAGCTGCAGTGCTCTTCAAATATGATTATAGGACAAACAAGACATAAAAATTACAACAATCTTATGATTTATAAATCTCCACAGTTAGATAAACCTGTATGCAAAGATCTATACGAAATGATTCAATTAACGAAGAAGAGAAATCTGTGATTCATTAACTGAAACAAAGTAATTGTTGTATTTTTTAAGTAATGAAAGAAATTAGATATGGATTACACAGTAATTAAATCATATCATTCTGCAATAGATTATGATAGCTAAAGTAGTCTATAATCAACTGCAAACAACATGCATAAACTTGAAACAAAATATTGATATATTGAAAGCGAAAGATGTAGCAATAACATCAACTCTCGTCTCAGTTTGTATTAGAAATCCATGGCCTGGTTCTCCCAAAAGTGAGGATGCTCATTATTACAAAAAATAATAAGTATTTAAAGACCTTCCACAGGGTAAAACATCCATGTGGAAGTTATCAAACTGTTTACAGAAAATCTGGGAATTATCCCAAGTCTGACTAAACTAGGAACCTAAAACAAAAACTAAATCACACAAATATCTCCTAGATTGTCTAGCATGCCCAATGCAATTCGAATGTACCTGAAAGAGGTAAAAAATGGACAAGTTAGGAGGATATTTTGTTAATGAAAATGATAAAAATCTAATTCTATAGACTAGCTACAGAATCTTGCGATTCTGTAGCTGGTCTAAATCAGACACGGAATCAACATTAAAATCAATTAAAATCTTTCAAGAATTAAATTCAAACTATTAACAAGTATCTAGTTGCTATTTGAAAGACAAGCGAATCATTCAAATTGAAATTGTTATACTAATTCGAGATCAAAACAAAACTAAAATCAAATGACTACAGAGATGCATATACTCTGTTTCGTTTGTTGCCACAAAATTGGGTAAACAGAATTATGTTGGATAACCGACAGTAATGAAATCGATTCATATCAAATTGAAATCGATATAGTTAAACAAATCATAGGCCATCGTTATGCTGCCTCATCAACAGGAAACACGATCGAATCCATATAAAAACAACAAGATCATTTTCAAATTGACATAACTGTATTAACATAACAAACGATCTATGCCATGAGCGAATCAAATCAAAACTGGTGCGTAAATTGTCATAAACGAAATCATAACGATATCAATCAATTGGTAACAGGGTCCGTAAGAGTTGTCCGATCGTTCGTTATTGCGAATTGGGGCAGACAAAATCAATTGTCATTCACGAAATCATCTCTTGAATTCATTTTAAAACGACTATTACCCGAATTTCCTCATACTAATTTGACGAAAATAACATAAGTCGATCTAAGTTAACAAACTCGTTTGAAAATTAAAATTAACAGAGCTGCAATCAAGTCTATTTTTGATACGAATCCGACTCATAAAATCAATCGTATTAACTGAAGATACACAACAATCCAATCAAGACAAGAGCGAATCGAACAGTTGGAGCTTAACATAGTCATCGTGAATCAAAACCATTCCATGATTCGGGCATAGATATCTTTTGCACAGGCTTAAATGAGAATATCATTTCCATACGAAACAAAGTCATTTTTTCCAAACCAGAGTCGATCAGAGTTGTATTCCCGATTTAGAATATTACATCACACAACATATCATAACAATCAAAATCATGAAATCATTTAAAAAATCAAATCATCAAAACTCGATTAGGCTCGATGTGATCTGACCACAACGAAATCATACCAAATCAAAACATGATCGTGCTCTAATTTTAGCATGAAAACCTCCTGTTCAGATTAGATACCAACCAAATCCAAGCGAAAGAAAATCATTGATTTCCTTAACTCACACTAACAGTCAAACGAATCAAAACAAATGAAAACTAACCAATTGCTAAACTGGGCACGGCCAAATCATTTAACCAAATCATAACCTCATTTAATTTTAGCAAAATGAAATCAATGTACAGGATGAACAACATAACCAGAGTCATTTCGAATGATGAACAGATCTATTTGAAGACTGAACTCAAATCATTATATTAATCTAGCAATTCACAGAACGAAATTGATATCAAAATTCATACCTGGATGGCGAGAAGACAACTTGATCATGACATTTTGGAATTGACAACGGCAGTAGCCGATTCAACATTCCTAAATATGATGGAACCAGTGGTTCTCTTCTTCCTATCATCAGTTCGAAGCTTGTCCCTTTGGCTTGTCAATACTGCAATTTGGTTCTCCAACGATTTGATTTTCGATTGAATTAAGGGAATGTCTATATAATATCGTTCCAACCACACATCACATTGATCACATGACGACTGTCCGGGCTTCGAAAATGCAAGTGAGGGTTTGGTTACATTGCCGAGGGTTTCGTTAGGTAGCTTGATCCCAGGGTAACTAGGATCGTTCCTTAGGCAAGGGGGTAGATTAGAAACAAAGTCGTAGGGTGGCTCGGAGCATAGACCACGGGAGTAAGGGTACTCACTAGCTAGGAAGCGTTCTATGTTAGAGTCCGAGTCTTCACTGAGGACTATGGGCTTCTGCTCAGCACAAGGTTTAGGTTTATTCCTAGCCATTCTTGAGATAAGTCGAGCATTCTTTTTACCTTTGGTATCAACAGTAGGGTTACCTCTAACCTTTTTTCTCACAGGCTTTTTTATAGCCTTAACCTTTTCAGCTATAACGTTGGGTAGGTCAATATCAGGGTCGACCGAGGGTTTAGGAGGGCAGTAGGACATGGAAGGGCACGGGTGGCTCAACCTTGGTTTCACTAACCACAGGTTTGTCAACTTGGACGGGCTCTTCATGAGTAAAACCATTCCGAGAAATAAAAGCTTGCCAGCTATCACCGTGAAGATTCAAGTGATGAACAACGATGAGTCTGATTAGGCCATAGTGAAATAGGCTACTATCACCTTTTTCTCTTTTAAACCTTTTAGCCATTTTATAAAGGCTACGCTGGAAGTAAAAAGGCATATTCAATGGATACCCCATAAAATTCATTAACAGTCGAAGGTGATAAAGAAAAATGAGTCCATATCGACCTTCACAGGTCACAAATTGCTTAACCACCATCAAAAGATCATGCCATCTTGGTTTAAGCGTGGAAATCGACATACCTCTATCACAGGATGTCACTTTTCGTGAGACGAACAGTAGTGGCCATGACACCTCTTCAACTTTAGAATTTTTGAACCATCGCTGGCCCGTGGCTGCTAACCCTGTGGCAGAGCTGATAAATTCTTCACCGATTTCAAGATGAATGTCACCCACTTTGGCTCTACAGCCATCGAAAGTTAGGGCGAACTACTATGCAACACCTAGATTAAAACCCTCAAACCGCTGTACAAAGGTGAGCCAACCATTATCCTCTAAGTCTTTCCGGGCATTGTCGAACAGTAGAAAGGCTTGGATACCGTTTGGCTCAATTCACACCACTGGTGCCATAAGGAAGAGAACACGGTGAACGAGCCAGGGTTTGAATGCAGCAAACACATGAACAAAATGCCTGAAGGCTTACCCGAGCTAGCAGAGGTGAAACAGGGATAGGAGTAACATTAATGACATCGTGCAAAGGTGGTGGAGCTATTTGCTGGCCATGGAGAATAGTCATTGCCAATGTACAACTGCCAACGCTTTCAACCATACAAATCACAACACATAAGTGTTACGACTATGCCATTACAATCAATCAAAACCTTTGGTTAGTGGATAAACCATTCACACCATCAAAGTTATGCCATAGTTTTACAAACCAAACATACAAATCGAAACCAATACCAAGTGTTGGACCAATGCGCCAATGCGTTTTGATAACATGAACTAGGTGTCATATTAAATGATATATGTCAAGGGTTTAACCATAACACCTATGTATTTTTATGAAACCAATGGTCAAGTAGATCAAATCAAAGAACATATAAATCCAATTACCAATGCATCACAACCTCAATTACTCATGAAACGAAATTACATAATCAATCGAAGAATGTCCAATGAGTACAGATCAAAAAGGTCTTGCCAATAGTATAATGATAAGTAAAATGTAAGCGCAATAAGAATATCGACAAGAATGATAACGACAATTCAATAATGATTTTAATGTGACTTCGAAAGACCAAGTTTTCACGCTTACAGTCGTGAAAACAAAAACGAAGGTAAGTGTGCAAATAGCGCAAAAAATAAAAGTGTCGTTTATTTGAGAATTACGACAAAAAATTAATGTTTGCAAAACATTGGTGTAGGCAGCTTATAAGACAGTGAAAAAATTTGAATTGGCTGCCAACAGGTAGCTAGGAATATCTCAGTTGGGAACTCGAGGGAACCTGCTTCTAGGAGAACTACCAACAAACCAAGAACAAACACTTGTTGTTTTAGTGCAACTCACACAAGAGTTCACTCCTTGGGCATGACAACTTGGCTCTTTAGTTTCCATCTCCAAATACACTCCAATGCACTCCATATTTCTATAGAATTCTCCTTTCGTGGTTGCAACATCTCCAATATCTCTTTTTATTATCTCTATTTGATCCTCATGCACAAAAACTCATTGTGTAAAAATTGTTGTCCCAACCCATACAATTTTCCTCCCTTTTGGCTTGCCTTTCTTGACTCACGCTCTTCCCCAAGATGAATGTACTCAACCCTCATGGTCCCAATAACTATGGGATGTGACTACTCACACCCACCCTCTTACATGCATTCAATGATTGGCTTTAGGAACACTCATTCAGAAATGAGAATGTTCATATACAAATAACAAATTTAGGAAAATGGGTTGAATTAATATACATGAGTAATTCCCCCTTGAACCCCTCTTGGCCATTATTCTAGACACTCCCCTCTCTTGTGAATTAATTCAGCCCCCATCTCTTGTCCATGTCCCCTTAGCAGTTGTTATCACATTTTATTATTAAAACATAGAAACACAATTCACATATTACATCACTTTGGTCGTAGCCACACATTATATATACATAAGCATTAATTAAACTGGGTATTATAGTGGAGATGTTACATTCCCCCTCCTCTACAATTGTGTGTCGTCCTCGATGCACTCTATGTCGATATACATATATATGCAAATTTACATCACAATACTTAGAAAATAAAATTATGCAATCTTAAAACTCCAACAACAGTCCCAACCAAAATCTCATGTTCTTCTCAACTCACCGACCCAAGGAATGCACCATTCATTTATCAGGGATGACCCAAGGGATGTAGCATATGTTTATCAAGTCTATCCCAAGGAATGAGTATTTATTTTATCAAGGTCCCCAACGTAGTTTGATAGGACTCTGAGATGTGGTTCCAAAACTCTAGCTGCTCAAAATGGAGTCTTGCATTATGTTTTCCTCAAAATTGTAAAACATTTGCAGGTATTCTGCCCATATGTTTTCTTCATGCTCCCATGTAGCATCTTCAGGACTATAGTAGGTCCATTGAACCTTTACCATCCCTATGGATTGTTTCTTGATCACTTTGAATTTCCAATCCAGGATGCGTAGTGGTTCCACCCGGAAATCCCCTTCGGGCTCCACCTAGATCACATTCCAATAAATTGTGTGGTTAGGGTCAGGCACATATTTCTTTAATAATGACACATGAAATACATTATGCACTCTCATGGATGCAGGAAATGCTAGCATGTATGTAGTTGGCCCTATCTTTTCTAATATTTCAAAAGGTCTATAATAGCTCACTGCCAACTTCGGGCAACTTCCTAATATTAATGAACTTCTATTTGCCTTCACTTTTAAAAACACATGTTCGTGCACTTTAAAATCTCTAAACACTCTATTCTTGTCTGCATAGATTTTTTGCCTATCCTGGGAATCCTTTAAATTATGATTTATCTTTGCCATTTTCTCTTCCATTTCTCTTAACAATTATGGCCCAACAACTACTTTGTCTGTTGGATTATCCCAACTCACTGGAGTGTTACACTTTCTACCATACAATGCTTCAAATAGACTCATTTTCAATGAGGCCTAATACCCATTATTGTATGCAAATTACACTAAGTGAATATAATCTTCCCACTTTGATGGTTGATCCATCACATACATTCTAAGCATGTCCTCAATTATTCTGTTGGTCCTTTCTGTTTTCCCATCTAACTCCGGATGATATATTATACTAAGATTTAAAATTTTTCCAAAGCCTTTGAACAAACCTTTCCAAAATTGGAAGTAAACTTTGGATCTCTATATGAAACTATTTCCTTAGGCACTCCATGTAGCCTAACAACCTCCTTCATATAAATTTCTGCAATATTTGTTTCCTTGAGTTTTGTCTTTACTAGGATAAATTGTGTTGCCTTAGTTAATTTATCCACCACCACCATGATGGAATCATGTTGCTTCAATGTTCTGAGCAACTTTATAATAAAATCAACCATGACAACTTCCCACTTCCATTATGGAATGGGAAATGGTTGTATCAAACCTATTGGATGCCTATGTTCTATTTTCACTTTTTGGAATTATAGACATCTAGCTATGTAATTAGCCACTTCCTTTTTCATTCCTGGCCAAAAGTATTGGCTTCTCACAACTTGATATCCTGGGCTCCCGACATATGACACGTTATGCATTTCCTTCATAACTGCATTTTTCAGCTCATTGGAATTCAACACATACACTTTTCCATTGTACATGAGAATTCCATCTTCTTTTAACTCGTAAGAATTAAATTTCTGTTGAAAATTACCTTGTTGTAATGTTTATTTTATTTTTACATACTGTTGATTTGAATTTGTTGTTGCAATAATTTGATTTTTCCAATCAATTATGTACATGATAATGGATGCAACATGCACTTCATGATCTCTCTTGTTGAGTGCATCAACCACTTGATTTTCCCTGCCTTTTATATGCTTAATTTCAAAGTCACGTTCACTCAGAAATTCTAGCCATCTAGTTTGTATGGCATTTAGTGTTGGTTGTCCAAACAAATACTTCAAACCACAATGGTCCGTCCTTAGCTCGAATTTCTTACCCATAAAGTAATGTCTCCATATGTTTAATGAATGTACCAATTGTTTCTAAATCTAGATCATGGGTAACATAATTCCTTTCATGCTCCTTTAATTTTCTGGACTCATAGCATACTACATGATCCTTTTGACTATTAAATCCACTGATCCCTTACTTCCATGCATCGGTGCACACAACAAAATATTCATTTGGATATGCAATCTTCAATATTGGCGCACTTGTCAATATTTCTTTCAACTGTTGAAAGCTTTCTTCACACTTGGAAGTCCATTCAAACTTCACTCCCTTCTTTTGTAAATACGTTATTGGACTTGCAATCTTTGAGAATCCTTTTATGAATCTTCGGTAATAACCGACAAGACCCATGAATGATCTAACCTATGTTACATTCTTTTGATTTGGACATCCTATAATAGCCTCTATCTTCTCAGGATCAATTGCTATCCCATATACTGAAATTATATGCCCCAAGTAGTGAATCATTTTTTGATAAACGATGCACTTAAGTAGTTTAGGATACAATTTATGATCTCCTAAAACTTGCAGCACCATTCTTAAATGTTTCTGATGTTCCTCCTCTGAATTAGAGTGGAGGAGTATATCATCTAGGAAGACAATTACAAACTTGTCCAGGTACTCCCTGAACACTCCAATCATCAAATACATAAAGGTTGTTGGGGAATTTGATAGTCCAAATCGCACTACCATGAATTCATAATGCCCATATCTTGTCCTGAATGTTGTCTTGTTGATGTCTTCTTCCTTTATCCTTACTTGATGATATCATTTTTTATGTTTTTGGTAACATCAGATAGATACTTCCACCTCGACATGTGTTTTGCATGTGGAAGTTGTCGAAAATATTCTAGTCTTGAGTTTAATTTAGTTAAAAGGAATTAATTAAAGTAAAATTATATTTATTATTGAATTGAGTTATTTAAGGAACATGCATAGCACGCAACATGTAATCTAAATATTAAGTGGGTGTGAGAAGTAATCTCGACCGTAGATCACTTTGGAGATTAGAAATAGATTGTAACTCGTGATTATAAAAGCAAGGTTGGGCTAAAGGAGAAATCACTTTTGACGACATATCGGGGTCGAGAAATTTGTGTTGAGGGAGTCGACATAGTCATGAATTGTATGAGATATTTGTGATAGACTTTGCTGAGAGACCAAGTTTGAGGATAGAAAAGAAGGAATTTTGCTTGTGTGAGGAGTGTAGGAGCAAAGAAGGACATTTGCTTACAATAGAGTGAGGAGATATCATTGGTTGGGTGAAGAGAGTTCATCCAAGTATTGATGAGAGGGTTGGATCACAAAGGATTGTGATTCAAGATCTTGATAGGTGGAGAAGGAATTTCATCTAGAGGTCATATAGGTCAAGAAGGAGAGAGAGCGGAAGCAACCACAGGTGGGTTTCAAAGGACAAAGACCAAAGGAAAGCATAACACCATATAGAAGTGGTTGTATGGGATTTTCGTACATATCGATGGGTCATAGTTTAGATAGTGATGGATATTTGTGGTTCACAAAAGGGAAAGTCATGTATGTTCACGGGTCACAGAGGGGTATGTCATGGATTTCTCGAGAAATGTGCCAAAACATGCCACACAACAACACAAGTGTTTCTAGGTTTGTCTGCAGTGTATACTTCTCTCAGTGGGCCATTTTCCCTGTTACGGGAGCCTGTATTTGACCTTAATAAAAGCATCATTGGACTGGTTTTCCCTTCGGGGTTTTTCCAGGGGTTTACCCAAAAACATTGGTGTTCTTATGTGATTGATTTGGTTTCCTTGTTTATGATTTTGCTGTATGTTTAGTTGATTACTTAGTTGTGATTTTAGTAGATAAAGTGCTTTTATTTTGAGCTAGTTGTCATCTTTTGAGTAGAGTGGTAAAATATCAACATGTTATTAGTGCATACCAAGGGTTGAATCTGCTCAAGAATAAATTTCAACAATCTTGACATCAAGTCAATCTTGGAGAAGATTCTTTCACCTTTCAGTTCATCAAACAAATCATAAATTCTTGGAAAAGGATACTGGTTCTTTATGATGACCTTATTTAGTTATCTGAAATCAATACACAACCTTAAGGTTCCATCTTTCTTCTTCACAAAAAGAACCCGATATCCCTAAGGTGACACACTTTGGTGTATATATGACTTCTTTAAAATCTCTTCAAGTTGCATCTGCAACTCCTTCAATTCTCTTGTTCCCATTCTATAAGGTGTGTTGGACACAGGGGCAACTCTTGTCACCAAACCAATATAGAAATCAATGTCTCCTTTTGGTGGAAATCCCAAAATTTCTCTAAAAACATCTTCAAAATCCTTTAAGACCGGATGGTATTCAATGCTTTCCACTTTATCTTTGGTTTCCTCTTCCATATGTGCTGCAAAAATTTGTCATCCCTTCCTGAAACTCTTCTTCAACTGCATGACTGAAATCTCTCTAACAACTACAACTCTTGGAATGCCTTGAATCTTGCCTTGTTTCCATTCCTCATCAAGAAATGTGATTTTTTTGTTGTAATAGTCTAAGACAACATGGTGTTTTTCTAACCAATCTATGCTAATTAAACAATCATATGAACCCAATGGTATGGTGTTTACATCTACCTTTTTGCTAAGTCCATTCATGTCTATCGAACAATCTTTAACCAACACATTGATTTTCCTCTTATTCCTTGTGGCTAACTAAACTAACCAAGATTTCTTATGCTTACTTATTTGCAAGTGAAATATTTCAACAATATTAGAATTTATGTAACTATGGATAGCTCTAGAATCAATCAAAATTGTGTTATAGCAAGATTTGCATAACCCTATGAAAACTTGCACAGAGGGCCTTTTTCCATTTCTCTATGTAGAATTGAAGTCCCTTTTTGCAAATCCTAGATCTAAAAACATTATTTTTCCACATATACACACCCTACCTATTGTACAACTTGCGTCTACGCAGGTTGCACCACTACAACTCTTGTACATTGGGGTTTTTGTTCAAAATTAAAAAATGGTGTCGGGTTTCCATGTCACGTCACGTGATCCATGATCCTTGACCTTCCATATACTGGAAACGTTCTGACTTGGCCCTTCAGTTCCAATTGAAGGCTATAAATAGGCCAAATCCGAGCTATGGAAAAGGGGAGAAGAATTCAACTTTGAGAGAAAATTTACTCTAGATAAATTATTCACATCATATTGAGTCTACATCCCTTTGTCCTTTTAAGTCTGAACACATTGTTCAATCCCATATCTCTTCCCTACTTGATTGAGAACCTCATTGTCTCTCTTATATGAGCTTGCCATTGGTGGAGGATTGAAGTAGTGGAGGCCTAGTTGGAAGGGACTTAGTTTCTCGGTTCTAAACCATGTCGACACAGAAGTTTGTAATTCATTCACCTCTGCTGATTGCAATTTAATAGAAATACTATTTTCTCGTCCAATTAATATCTTTAAAATATTTGAATTGTTATTCCATGGGCGTATTTGTTATGAATGTTGATGGATTATGCCATCGAATGTGATAACATTATATATTATCACCATATTCTTGTGTTTCTTGGTCGTTGAGGACAAGTTGCAGGTGTATTTCTTTGAGTCAAGTGCTCAACGGTGGACTTCATCGAACGTCTAGATGAGGTAGGCCTTTTATCTTATCTTGCTAGCATATTTTTTTTATATATCATACCTGAGACTAGAGTTGATTTCTGCAGTCATTTCCATCTGTTGTGGTTTACCCCTAGCCATAGAGAGATTTTCCTCGTAACATAATTGGGGACCATACTGGGGAAAGAATCTTCTTTTCAGGGTTTGGAGTGTCTTCTAACTGCTTGAAAGACTCTTTTCATTCTGAGTCTGAGTTTCTTAGCCTTCTCCTTACCTGGATTTGTTTTAACACATATACACAGGTTTTTACCTGACAGTCACATACATATGCGTGATGTCCTCTTGTAAGAGGCGTATATACACACTTTTCCCCTGAACAATTGCATACATCACCCTTTGTTTCTTGGTTGATGGGTTTGATGGTTGTTGGGTAGGTTTTGATGATTGCTGAGTCTTCTTGGGTCTCTTTTGTGACTGTTAAGTGTCCGTGGAATGATAGGAAACCTTTCTTTGGTTAAATTTTTGGGCGGTGCCTTTCTCATCATCATTTTCATTTGATTGTCCTTGCATCTTGGGATGAGTGTTTTCTTCTTGATTTCCTAATTGGGTTGTCTATGTTTACATACAATAGAGTTTGTTGTTCATTCCTTGCATTTTCATTCTTTTATATTGAAAATACAAAAATATTAGGCATTTTACATTGTTGGCATTTGATCTTTTGAGTCCTTATCATTGATCTTAGTACATGTAAACAAATATTGCATCTTATTTGGAATTGCAAAATTAAATTGAGAATTGCATTTTGAAAAGCATATCATTTATTGGGAATTGAAGTTAGGAATTTGCATTGTATTCATATTCATTTATTTTACTTGTTAATCCATAACATCACTAGTTTCATGACCACACCTTTTTGAGTAAGAAAGGCCATTAAAAGTAACGCTGATAATTTAAAATTGATTAGTAACGATTTTATTTTTCTAGGGTGCATAAACTAGCTTAGGATTTAGAGCGTTGGAATAGGATTTTGTGAGTAAACTTCTCCAAGTCTATTAAATCAACATATGTGTATGACTAAGGGAGTGGAGAAATCCATTGTATAATTGGTAATATCAGGAGGCTCCATTTACAACGGAGTTAAGCACGAGGTCGTGTGATGTTGGTTGAAGGGATATCCCCCCAATACCTTCTTAGCATCAAATATATTTTTGGGGATCTATTCGTGTATGTGGATATTGCTAGTACCTTTACCTCTGTGAGAGGCAGTTCTTTCGAGGTTTCGGGCTTTGTTACCCTACCCATACCGTGGACCCGACTTATGAATGTTTTCCTGTGCATTGGTTATATCGTGGTTTCTTATTTTCTTGACTTAGGTACCACATAGGTTATTTGCAGGGGTTATTCTGCAGGTACCTTGGGTCAGATAAGGGTCAGACAACACACAACCTTTATGGAGGATTACCTCTCTGGAGGGATCTGATCGATTGGTTGTTAAGTCCACAAGGACCCTTATAATTGATTCTGATACTTCTGATATTTAGCAGGGAGTCTTAGGCCCCTCTTGGGTGAGGCATACCTACTTTAGGGAGGGAGGCCCTTGTTACACGTCAAAATTACTCAATTGGATAAGTGTCACATGTTCCTCTCAATTGTCATAAGTGTCGCATCTTCTTACAACTTTCGCAAGTGTCGCAAGTTGTTCACAAGTGTCGCAAATGCTATTCGAGCATACTGCCATGCCGACGACACTAAGGAGTCACTTAAAACATCTCATACACTTGATTTGGAGAAGAGGAATTGATTAAATGAAGTCAAGGAACTCTTGACACCTGAAAAGAGCTCTTAATCAAAGGTTCTGAGGGTGAGTGCTCCCCTATATCAGTCTAGGGAGCGCTGGTGCTCCCCTATAAGGCTTCAGGGAGCGTTATAATGCTCTCCTACCCCTATGAAGGAGCGCTATCCACCTTTAGGGCGCTGACGCTTCCCTTAGGCTTCCTAGGGAGCACTACAACGCTCTGATGCCCCTTCTGCAGGAGCGCTGCCTAATCTGAGGCAGTAGTTGGCCCGTTGAGGAGAATAAGGGGAGGATATTTCAAGTTTAGAAGGCAGTTGCATTCGAATTCTTGGTTTCATCAGGAGATCCCTGATCTAAGGAGGAGGTTCCTCAACTTGTTCTAAAGATAACTCAAGATGTTAAGCTCCTCTTAACCTATATAAGAAAGCTCTATGATGGTGAAAAGGGGGAAGAATTGCTAGCATGAAACCTATGATCTCATAGGAAACACACAATCAACCAAAGGAGAGTGATCAGTGAAGCTGCTGTTACCCAGGTTGTGTATATTTCAAGCAAGGGTTAGACGAAGAGGACTTGATGAAGCTGTCACATTCGCATCTACGATTGTAAGTACTGCTGTCATTATTCTCATTAATATGACACGCTTGGCCTGTTTCTTTCTAGTTTGCGTCTGATGTTACATGAACTTATCATTGATAGAAAGATCTATTTTCAAGCTAATATCAATAGAGTAGGAAGTGGTCGTATCTTGTTTGTCTACAGAGCTCAGCGAGGAGCAAAGGATCGGAGCTCAACTCGGAGCGTGTAGGGACAAACGTCAATAAAGAGGTACTTCTGTTCTCCTTCCTTCTCATGTGTTAGTCTGTATAGATTTGAAAGGAATTTAGTGTCCACGTTAAGAATTTTCTGTCTTAGAGTTAGGGTCAATCTCTTAGAGGAAATCTACCTGTCCACAAGGAGATTTTCCTACAACAGAAACTAGCGACTCCACTGGGGAGATAGCCTCAAATCGAAATTTCTTGTTTTGATTTCTCCTCATTGACCTTGTTTTACCCCTTGATTGTTTTAGACATGGTTCACTCCTCTTTTGATTGGTTTCATGAGCTTATTGGATCCCTACCCCATCATACTCAGCCTAATTGTCGAGATTGAATTGCAATTTTTGGAACTTTTGACATTTTTGCGAGTTTTTGAACCTGGCACCCCTGTCCCTGTGTTAAAAGAGTGCCAACACTCCCTAATAGCCTTACACAGAGTGCTATAATTCTCCTTTCCTTTGGCAACCGAGTGCCAGCCCTCCTTTGGCCAATAAACCTTCCAGAATTGTTTTTTCAGGGTTTTTTCTCTGTGTTTCTCTTGCTGGGTAGCCTTGTGAGTCAATCCTTCTTCTTTCCAGCTTTGACATCTGTCTTTTCCTTGAAGAACAAACATCTTGTTTTTTGGATTTTATAGCCTTCTTCACTATTGTTGTTGAGTTTTTCTGCCATTTGGAGTTTGAAACCCATGCATTGTCTTTCTCTCCTCATCGACTGAACGAAAAACGTTGGTGAAGGCCATCAAAGGTCTACATATATTTTCATTTGGTTTTAGTCAAGATATTTGTCCTTCGACTTTTTCTTTTGGGGGTGAAGTTTGTTTTCTCTTTGATTGTTTCTTTTCTTTCTCTTCTTGTTTTGATTACAACGAGAGGGTATATTGTTTGTATGATTCTTGCTTGTGTTGGTCTGATTTTCATTCATCCAAGAAGATAATTAGCAAGACGAGCACTGTGTTGAATTGATTGTTATTCATATACAAACAATAAAAAGCATATTCACGATTGATTGTGCATGTTAGAAGGCATCTCAAAAGTTTTAGCATCACATCAAGATTTGATTGAAGAAAATTTGTTTGAGGACATTCCTTATTAGTGCTTGTTAGTGAAAAAATAACTTTCTCTCTCTCCCTTAGATAGATGTTCATTGAAAAGAAATGAATTCTTATCATCTCTGATGCATTTTTGGGGCTAAGTCATAATTCCATTCGTTTCACTTCCATGCACCCCTTTTTTGAGTAAAGAACAACTATAAAAATCAACGCTAATTAAAAATTATTTAGAACTTTTTCTTTTCTAGGATCCTCCACCAACAGTAGACTAGAATTAGTACTTTGAATTAGGCTGTGAGCATAAATCTCCAAAGTTTCCAAAACAAACAGTAGCATCCTGAGTTAGGGAGAGTCAAATCCAATCATCGTATAAGTCTACCTGGGATCCCCCTCTCACACAGGGGTTACGCACGAGGTCGCATTCGGGGGAGTTGCGGAGATTATCCCTCCGTGGTTCAACTGATTGTGGTGGTCAGATCGTATTATGGGGGTCACTTTGAGGTAAATCCACAATTACTGCGTGGAAGCCTTTTAGTTGATTTCGGGCTCGATACCCTGCCCGTACGTTCGGATCGGACTGTCGACTGTTTCCGCCCAGAGGCTGACTGTGAATTGGTAACCTTAGTGGCCATAATATTTAGGGTCTTACACAAGGTGACAGTGAAGGGAAGTCTCACTGTACCTGGAGTAGACATTGGTCAAACTCACTCGGGCTCCTTGGAGGGTAAATCCACAATTACTGCGTGGAAGCTTGCACCAAGGCATAAGTCCGTTAAGCAGGTCTCCATTTTAACTGTTCCACCTTATCCCCGCCCCTTCTGGACTTGATCATGCGACGTTGGATTTCATCACCAACTAGTACGGTCATCAAAAGAAGGCCCTGTTTACTTGGTTGTGATTCTTAGATTTCTATTAGCGTATGCTGTTTCTTTCCGGTAGTTGGCCATAGATCTCTTTCAACGACTCTTTTTCTCCAACATCAAACCTCCACGCCATTCGCGGAGGCCACAGGGACTTCATCCAGAAAATATGGAAGGAAACACCCCCTTACCCCCTCATTCTATGGAGGAATCTCCTCAAGAGAGCGAGGTTCAAAATACTACAACTTCCCAGGAAGAAATTCCCACTCCATTGGAGAATTTCCGAATTGTTTCAGAATCTTCGGAAGATTTTCGCATTCCGGAGGGATATGGACGACGTTTCCTCCAACTCAATTCCACTGGTGAATTTGTCGTCGTCAATCCTTCTGACATTCCGGCTGGGTCTCATCAAAACCCTTTAGCTGATCACCCTTTTTGGACCGCAGACATTGTTCGAAGTCCGCCATGCTTGGTGGGATATCTTTATGGAATAGGGGAAGGTGCCGATGCACCCATCTCCTACACTGTACCCTTAAACCATTTCACCGGTACCACCACTTTTACAACCACACCACCCGTTGGTCTGAACATACTGTCCGTTGGCCCAAGGTCTACTCTTCCCCTCCAGATGACCCATTCTACAATGGTCCCTCACATTCCGACTATTCCCACCGGTAATGCGGTGGTCAATCAAGCTGCGATTGGCACACCTGTAACACCAAGACCTACACTCCCTTTTGGATTCAGGGCACTGAATTCTTTCACTGCTACCACTACCCAAGTTATACCAGGAAGTTCCATACCTATCCAACAACCCGGAGGGACCGGTCTTGGTGGTCCTAATCTGCTCGACGACACCGGTCAGTCTTTTTTGTCTGGTTCTCAAATTCCAGGAACTCTACCTCAAGCTGGGGGGCATCCTCCCACCGGAGGACAAATTCCATTCGGGGGGCACCCTCATGCTGGGGGGTAGCCTCAATCCAGAGTCTACCATCAACCACACGGACAAAATGTGTCTGCCGCACCTAATCCATGGAACATCCTTTTTTAAGGGAACCCATAGTTCTCGGCGGGACAAAATTCTCAGACTTCAAAACAACCCCCTTATGGAAAAATTCCAAACCCAACCTATAACCCGCAAAACCCATCCGGTTATCCCCTGCTCACACATGCTTCTCAAAACACCTCAAATCCTGGATACTCTGGTCAAAACCAGCCTCATACAAGAGGGCCCACTAGTTATAATTACCCACATAAACCGGTAATGGGCCCTACTAGTGTCCTGTTGCCACACCAACATTACCCACAGGTTAACCGACAACTACCTTTTCTAGCCACTCTGGACCTTCCAGACTTGTCTCGGTTAGCGAATGACCCTATTTATCATTCTCCGGTTTGGCCAGCTATCCCAACTAAACTTCCTTCTGATATCCCAAAATTTGACGGAAAGTCTGGAGAAGACCCAAACAAACACGTGATGACTTTCCATTTGTGGTGTTCATCCAACTCCCTCATGGACGATTCTATCCGTTTGCGTATTTTCCAACAAACACTTACGGGTTCCGCAGGGAAATGCTATATCGAAATACCACGCGCATCTTTTCACGATTTCAACTCCCTCGCCATGTCCTTCCTCACACACTTCCAACTGCCCATTCGATACGAGACGGGTACTGAAATATTAACCTCCCTTTGTCAGACAACTTCCATACATATCTCCGATCATATTCATGAATGGAGACAACGACGAAGGCTAATCAAAGCACTCATTCCTGACCAATTATTAGCGGAATGGTTCACTAAATCATTGTTACCCCAGATTGCTCATGATGTTGCCATGGGTGGTGTAGTCACCAAGGAAGAAGCCATTGCCCAAGCTCAGTACTTAGACTTAGTCTATTCACAATCCGATACTCTGTACGAGTTGATCCCGAATGCTACCCGTCCCACTAATGATCCATCCAAACCATCGTTTGCTTCCCACGCAGATGGATTTATTGGCTCCGTCAAAACCCAATCTACTACCCAGTCTACTAGAATGATTCAGTGGCCCGCTTCGATGACTGCTCCCATCTCGAATGCACCCTCTTCTACCCCCCCTCAAACTCAGGTCTCTGAGGTGAATGCGGTCCAATCAACCCCTTCACAACAACTTGGGGGCAAGAAGAAAGCAAAAAATAAACCAAAGAAAAACAATAACAACGAACAACCCAAAACCCAACCGCAAACCCTTGCTGCCGGAAAACAACCACAACAAAAACCGAAATTCCCATGTCTCATTTGTGGAGATGATCACTACACTCGAGACTGCCCACATCACGATGAAGTGGTAAAACTTTTCAAGGGAAATTCACAACCCGCTATGCTTACTCAGCCTTTTCCATAGACGCAATATTTGGTTGCCCAAACCCCCACGCCGGGGGGCACTTCCAACCAACCCCATGATGAGGCCTCGACAAGTTCCCACATTTACATGTTTAATGGGGTTAATCTAACCACTCGCTCTGCGACATATGACACGCCAGTTAAACCTGATAAGCCGAAGATTGCTAACGGTTCTCCATCGGACTCGTTACCATCCTCTATTAATCCTCCGTCTATTAGCCCTCCATCCGGGTCACTCCAGATTGAGAAACCTTCTTTTGAATCCATCTTATGCCCTCCTAAGAGCACCATCCAGAAATCTACTTTCAATCCTAATTCACGGGCTACCCAAAATTACAATATTGTAGAAGATTTGGCCCAAGCACTGTGTGCTATGTCTGCCTTGGAAGTTCTACAACACTGTCCCAGCAAACGTAGAACGCTCTTAGCCGCTATCGATTCTTTTGATCCTAAGTCATCAAACAATCTCACATTTAATCTGGACGACCATCAATCACGACTCTCCCACCAACTAGCTTTCCAAATCGATGCTGTTGTTCACAATCAACAAATCCACCGAACTATCCTGGATGAGGGAGCCTCTACCTGTGTCATGTCTCTAGCCTGTTGGAAAGGATTAAAATCACCTTCCCTTAACAAATCCCCTATGATTTTACGTGATTTCGATGGACGAGGTTTTCATCCTCACGGGTTATTACAATCCTTAGCCATTCAGTTGGGTGGCAAAACTGTTACCGTTGACGTCAAGGTGGTCGATGCTCCCCTCGATTACAACCTATTACTCGGAAGAAGTTGGTTCTACACTATGACTGTCGTCGCCTTGTCGGTGTTCCGATGTGTACAATTTCCCCATCAAGGAAAAATTGTCACCGTCGATCAGCTTGATTTCTGTACACCCGACGCTCGCATCCCTGCCACCAACAACATTCCTTTTTTGGGAGACCACCCAGTTACGTATGAAAGCGTTGGTGTTGGATTATTGAAAGATTCTAGCCTTATGGGTACTTTCACTACACCACTTCCACCTACCGCACATCATATTTCCGTCGTCAATATGGTCTCGACTATGCCTTATCAATCCTTGGAATCATCTGATCCTTGGATTGTACCTAGTCCTTTGGAATTCGATGTGCTCAGTGACACTATGCCACTTAGCCCAGCCGAGGCCACATACGTAGCTATTCAATCTGCCTCTCCCTCTCCCAACAATTCACATTCATTGGCACCCGATGCCTATTCGATGCCCTCATGGTTGGATTCCCTATCATCTACCATCGATTACATTTCCCGCATTTTCCCTTCTGACGAATCGATTATGGAAATGCTCAGCATCGATGATTTACCTTGGGATGATAACCATCATCGATCCTCTTTTCTTCCGCCGTTGGAAGAAATTCACCGAGACATACACTTTGTCTCCCCTCTCGATGTTACCAATGCTCCGCAATCTCCTATCCTCACACAAGATACTCTCTCTGAGGGGAACATGGGTAACATCTCCACTATGATCGTGATTGACATTTCGATCAAAGAAGGTGTCGTGGAAAACATTAACCTTGGTGTTAATTGCACACTCGACGAAGTGGTTTCTTACACCGCTTTGTTTAAAGAATTCTTTGATGTCTTTGCATGGAGCTACGAGGAAATGCCTGGGATCGACCCTTCAATCGTCATACACGAAATCAAAACTTACCCTGACGCGAAACCCGTTTGACAAAAGCTTCGCCCGGTTCATCCCAAGAAAATTGCATCTATAAAGGCAGAAGTTGAAAAACTTCTAAAATTTGGCTTTATTTATCCCGTCCCTTTGACAGAATGGGTCTCCAACCTTGTTCCGGTTGCCAAGAAACAAGGGACCATCCGTGTTTACGTTGACTATTGAGATCTCAACAAAGCTTGTCCCAAGGACAACTACCCTATTCCCTTCATCGACCAAATCATTGATAATTGCGCAGGGAGCGTAATTTTCTCTTTCATGGATGGATTTTCTGGATATAACCAGATTGAAATCTTACCTGCTGATCAACATAAGACAACCTTCATCTTCCCTTGGGGTACTTTCGCCTACCAAAAGCTACCTTTTGGCCTTAAAAATGCTGGTGCCACTTTCCAGCGGGCCATGTCGTATGCTTTCCACGACATCAAACATATAGCGGAACCATACCTCGACGATTTACCCGCCCATTCGCCAAATCGATTCGATCACATTGATCACCTACGGGCGATTTTTCTTCGATGTAGGTTCTACCGTATTAGTCTGAACCCACACAAATGCATTTTCCCTGTCGAATCCGGTTGACTCCTCGGTTTCATTGTCTCCAAAGATGGGATTAGGGTGGATCCCTTAAAGATTAAGGCCATCCTAGCCTTACCCCCACCTACCAATTTAACCCAACTCCAAAGTTTGCAAGGCAAAGCAAACTTTCTTCGTCGTTTCATTTGCAACTATGCTGAGATAACTAAAGGATTTATGCGGTTACTGCTAAAGAACATCCCTTTCATCTGGGATGAAACTGCCCAATGGTCATTCGATGCCCTCAAGAACGCTTTGACCCATGCACCTTTGTTACATCCCCCCAAATATACAAAGGATTATATCCTTGGCCGCTTCTACTTCCACCATTGCGATGGTGTTAGTTCAAGAAGACCCCAATGACAAAGAACATGTGATTTATTATCTGAGCAAGAGTTTATCTGGACCCGAACTCAGATATTCGCATGTCAAGAAACTGGCTCTGGTAGCCGTCATCGCTGTCCAGAGGTTCCGCCATTACATCTTATTATGCACCACCACGGTAATCGCAGACTCCAACCCTATGTACCACGTCTTGACACATCAAGTACTTGGGGGAAAATATTCAAAATGGATCATTAGTCTCCAAGAATTCGATCTCGAGTTTACAAAGGCCAAAGCCAAAAAATCCCTGGTGTTTGTTGAGCTCATATTTGCTCTCCCTTATGCCGATGAAGACATCAAAACTAGATATTCTCTACCCAATGAATCTCTCTTCCTCATCAGCACCTCTGATCCTTGGTATGGGGACATTCTCCTCTACCTTCAAACTCAACATTTTCAGCCCAACATCTCTCGTGAAGAGCATCGACGCATTCATCACCACTCTCGCCATTATCTTATCATTGGTGACACCTTGTATCGTCGTGGTATTGACACCATCCTTCGGCGATGTATGATTCACGAAGAGGCTGAACATGTTTTGAACGATTGTCACGTTGGCGCCTGTGGCGGTCACCTTTCCGGGATGGCCACAACCCAATTTTTTTTACGTGCCAGCTACTTTTGGCCCTCAATTTTTAAAGACTGCATCGAGGCTGTCAAAAAATGCCCACCCTGCCAAATCTTTAACAAGAAGGCACGCACCCACCCTACTGCGTTGCACCCCATTATCGCCATCGGCCCCTTTGCCAAATGGGGCATCAATTTCATGCAGTGTAAGCCTACCTCAGCCGGGGGGCACGGTTACATCATCATCGCCATCGACTACTTCACCAAATGGGCTGAGGCTATGCCTACCTTCCTGAATGATGGCCATACTACAACTCTATTCCTTTTCAACCATATCATAACTCATTTTGGGGTACCACGTGCCATTGTCACTGATCATGGTGCACACTTCAAAAACTAG
>JZKD02S0752544.1:125241-138642 GCA_000966675.3 Picea glauca
CACATACATGAGGTGTATAGTTGATGATGTTGGTACATATTGATGAGTCATAGTTGATGAGTAGTTGATACATGATTGGTACATAATTGGTACATGGTTGGAGGCACTTGTTAGTTGTATTTTTGACACATGGTTTATGGATGATGTAGCATACTTGTATTATTAGAAGAACATATTGATCTTGGTGATGATTATGAGTTGTTGTGTTATACTTGGTTGATGCACATCTTTGAGAGTTGTCTTGGTGATTGATATTGGTGAGTAGATCTGATTTGGTTGATAAAATTGATGAGACAGGTTGTTGTGATAGGTTTTTTGGACAAGTTTTTGTGATAGGTTGTTGTGATAGGTTATTGGTATAGGTTGGTGCATGGTTGATGCACTTGTTTATGGTACAGGTTGATTACAGGTTGGTTGGTACAGGTTGGTGCATGGTTGATGCACTTGTTTATGATACATGTTGATTACAGGTTGAGGTATAGGTTGGTGCATGGTTGATGCACTTGTTTATGGTACAGGTTGATTACAGGTTGATGCATGGTTGATGCATGGTTCAGGTTATTGGTATAGGTTCATTAGTATAGGTTTACAACAGTATATCTCACAGTGATAGTGTGACAATGGTTCCATCATTCTACTTATATGTCATGGAAGTTGGACGGGGCAAGGACAGGTGGTTGTAGCCACCTTCAGATTGTAGCTGGAGAACATAGGGGGTTTTAGCCTCCTTTTGATTGTAGACAGAGAATTGGGGAGTTGGAGCTTCCCTCAGGTTGCAACCTGAGAAACTAAAGGGGTTGGAGCCTCCTTCCAGTTGCAGCTGGAAAACAAAGGAATTTGGTGCTTCCAATGAATGTAATTCTTCAAGACATATAAGAAAAATCATTTCGTGGTTTTCTCCCGCTTTGGATTTCCATGTAAAAAACTGGTGTACTATGTATGTGTATGATTTTTCATTTTTTCATTGCTTATTTACTCTGAAGTTATTGGATGATAATGCTACATTGATATAACACTTGGATTATATGGTTAAAAAGGATTTTATTTCTCTATTATTGATTCAACCCCCCTCTCAGTAATCCAACACCTTGGTCTCAAATTCCACAACTAACCGCCGCCACTAGTCAAGCCCCTGCAAATCATATTGGAATTCCATCACCAACCTATGCGAGTCACGTTGGGGATTGGTCGACAACCTCTGCATGCCATGTTGAAGACTCGCACCTAGCCGCTGCAATTCATGCTGGGGGCATCACTCTAGTCTCCATGAGTCATACTGACATCACATATCCAACCTTTGTACAACATGTGGGAGACAAACCTTCAGCCTATGCTAGTCACGCTGAGAGCATGTCTCCAGCCATTGTGAGTGATGTTGGGGGAATTAATACGATTCAGAAGCCTATATGTGTAAGACGTAAGCCCAATTTCCTTTGTAGGCTTTGAAAAGGATATCACCATACTCATTTGCGCCCTACTACTATTGTGGTACAAGAAGTGTGGTCCTTGCCTGGGGGCCCTTCGGGTTCTGAGTCATCTTTGTTTTCCCAACACTCTGTTTCTCCTTTGATTGACATGAAAGTCATGCCAATGCAATCATCACCTGACACCACTCATGTTTTAAGGAGTGAGACCTATCTCGACCATGTCATTAGCATCTCTAGTCCTACACCTTCTGAACAAGAGAGAGTTTTAGTCTCCCCGAGTACTCTCCCTCCAAGTCTTGGAGAGGTTCCCTTTGACTCGGATGGTCTTGCGGGGTATCAAATTCCTCCTCCCATGCCTTTTCAGGTAAGAGATGTTCTCTGATATATTGTTGAGAAGGTAACCTCCGCTAGCACTTTGTCCCCCTCGACTAGGAGAGCTTTGGGTCTTCCCAAGATTGTGTCAGCTATTCTTAAATTGCTGACCTTTCATAGAAATCTTGCATGGGAGCCTTGGCCTCCCCCATGAAATTCCACCTAGAAACCTCCCAACGAGTCTAATTTAAGATTTTTTCCAACTCATTTTAAAAAGAGAAAATATTGTCGAGTGAATTTGTATCTTTCACATTCGTTAATTGGATTTGAAAGGTCACATGTTTGATTTAATCTCTTTTCCAACTCGTTTAAAAAAGCGAAAAGATTGCCGAGTGAACTTGTATCTTTCACACTCGTAAATGAGATTTGAAAGGACATCTATTTGGTGCAATTTTATCCATTTTTCAAACCAAGTAGACTAAGATTACGAAAAAGGACATTTTTTGGCGTTAAGTTGTAATTGCATCTCATTCTCTTGCTTGCAGTATTGAGCCTATTGTCGGTTATCACTTTTTCATTATAAGCCTTTCACCTCAGTAGTTTGCATCATCATCCAAGCAGAGCCTTGTTTATATCCTTTGCATCTTGACACCCTATACCTAGGAGGAAACATTCCCCCAAGTGTCCATCTCCCGCATGCACCTCCTTGCATTGAGAATAGGTATGTTCCATTGCTGGAACTAGTTTGATTACTTGCGACACTCATTTCCTCCTCTGTATCATAGCATTCATTTGACTATGAAAAAACAAAAAAAGATGGGCGAGAAGGGAATATTATCTTATATTGGTAGCATTCGTGTCACCTTTGAACATAGCACAAAATTTTTGAGTCCACTTGTCATCAAAATTTTGGGTTTAGCATGACCTTAGGAAGTTGAGCTTGTTACAAAGAGTTTACTCCCCCAAATGGTTACTCTTCCAATCCCTATGGAGAGTTTGATTGATGCCTCTTGCATCTCAAATTTTCATCATTGAGTCTATGTTGCCAGAGTATTCCAAATGTCTCATGCTCTTGTTCAAAGGATATTTATCAACCTATGTTGGCCATTCCTCGAAACTCTTGACTTTTCATGTCGGCCATACCCTCAACATGTCTCAGAATTACATGAAGTTGTAGTTCTATTGCACACCTTGGTCCTAATTTACTCATTGGTAGGTAACCTTGAATCCAATAGCCGACATTTCATCATTGGTCGTTGACTGGGTGGTTTCCCTTGTGTTCGACGACAATAAATCTATTCACACATTGGGATTCATGCAGTGTCTTGGATGCCATTAGCCTTATTGGTGGTTTCCTCCCCTTTGTCAGTAGTTTTCCTTATTGGATGCTATTCATAGGGTATTTTTCGTGTACCACTTTCATCTGGCACACGCGAAAGACACAGAGGGTCGTTGGTTCATGAACATGTTCTTTGTCTGATTTCCTCCAAATCATCAAGATCCCGCTTTGTACCTCGTTCTGAATGATGAGATATGCCTCAATGCTCTCCTTTTAGCAGGTCTCCTTCCATAAACTTCAACTTATCTATTCTGGAGACGAGGCCTAGAGTCCTATGAGTACCTATAGGCTTGCAGTCATTAGTGGTAGGTTCTCTCGCCATCGACAGTTGGGAATACATCAATGTCTCATGATCGATAGATTATTCAAGTGTTCGACCCCAACACCTCTATTCACACTTGTAAGAATGTACTCGGTGCCTTGATACCTACCTTCATTATCGATAGAATGTCTCACATTTTTTAATTGTATACATCAATGACCGGTAATCAAACGAAGTCTCATTGTGTTTGACCTCAACTCCTTTATTCACATGATGTAGAATTGCACCTTTGGCGGATTGTGTAGAAGACTTGAAGACATCAATTCATAGTCACAAATTTCATGATTTGTTGCTACCTTTCATTGGACCAGATTCTATGTGACTTCAGTGATCATGGGATATCAAATTGTACTCCATTGTATACAGATATCTTCAGATTGATTTTGAGACTGGTTTTGCTAGGCCTTGTTCGTGACTATGATAGCCTTTGGCATGTAGCCACCTTTGTATTACCTATTCATGGACGTGGACAACTGTTTGGTATATTTTCACATGGATCTGCAATATAATTCAAATTGATGGCCATGTGTTCAAAGTCAGTACAAATTGTAATAGTCTCATGGAAAACTAGTTCTTCCAGTTGGGTCCCCATTACTCCACTTCTGGGTCTTATAATGTGTTTCGACCATCACGGATACTCCTCTGACCTCACACATTAGGGGGCATATGTTATAGCAAGATTTTCCTCACCCTATGAAAACTTTCATAGAGGGCCTTTTTCCATTTCCCTATGTAAACTTGAAGTCCCTTTCTGCAAATCCCAGAGCTAAAAACATTATTTTTCCACATATACGTGCCCTACCTATTGTATAACATGCGTATATGCAGGTTGCACCACTACAACCCACGTACATCGGGTTTTTTGATCAAAATTTAAAAATGGTGTTGGGTTTACATTTCACGTTACATGATCCATGATCCTTGACCTTCCATATACTGGAAACGTTCCGAATCGGCCCTTCAGTTCCACTTCAAGGCTATAAATGGGACAAATATGAGCTATGGAAAAGGGGAGAAGAATTCAAGTTTGAGAGAAAAGTTACTCTAGAGAAATTATTCACTTCATATTGAGTCTGCATCCCTTTGTCCTTTTAAGTATAAACACATTGTTCAGCCCCCAAGCTCTTCCGTACTTGATTGAGAACCTCATTGTCTCTCTTATATAAGCTTTCCTTTGGTGGAGGATTGAAGTGGTGAAGGCCCAGTTGGGAGAGAGTTAGTTTCTCGGTTCCGAACCATGCCGACATAGAAGTTTGTAATTCATTCACTTCTGCTGATTACATTTTAATAGAAATACTCTTTTCTCGTCCAATTAATATCTTGCAAATATTTGAATTGTTATTCCATGGGAATATTTGTTATGAATGTTGATGGATTATAATATAGAATGTGCTAACATTATATATTATCACCATATTCTTGCGTTTCTTGGTTGTTGAGGACAAGTTGCAGGTGTATTGCTTTGAGTCAAGTGCTCAACGATGGACTTCATCGAACGTCTGGAAGAGGTAGGCCTTTTATCTTGTCTTGCTATCATATTTGTTTATATAGCATACCTGCAATTAGATTTGATTTCTGCAGTCATTTTCGTCTGTTGTGGTTTACCCCTAGCCATAGAGATATTTTCCTTGTAACAAATTTCTATGGGTTGGTTTTCAATATTACCTTTCACTTCAATCATGAGAGATTGATACTATTCCTACTTTTTGTCCAAGGCTGTATAAATCATTGGCATGCTTCCTCCCATGTCTTCCATTATTTCAGTCTCATGAATGTTGTGGACAATCCTCATTATTTTTCCTTTGTGAGGGAAGTCCCTATATAAATGATTTACTTCACATCCCCAACATTGTACAAGATGCTTCCTTGGACTTTTCCCAAATGAATTTGTCATCTTGTGCTCATTTTGGGCTGACTGACTTTGTTGATTTGCTTGGGTGTTGTTTCTGAAAAAGGGTGGCTTAAAACCTTTCTGCCTTTGATCCTTTTTCCCTTTCATCTTGTCATTCCAAGCCTTTTGGAAAACTGGCCTTCTTTTGCTTTTCTCATAAAGATGCCTTTCTCTCCTTATGGCTTCCTCCAAAATTTTTGGGTTATCATATTGGATCTTGTCACTATAGAAGGAGGGTAACCCACTTAGAAACCTTTGGATTTTAACCTTCTCATCCTTGATGAATTCAACATACTTCAACAATTCAAAGAACCTCTTCTCATATTCCTCCATTGTCATGGTTCCCAACTTGAGTTTAAAGAACTCTTTCATCTTTCTTTCATAGTAATGCTCAGAAAAATATTTCTCTTGGAAATATCCTTTGAACTATCTCCATGAGATCCTCTTCTCATCAAGGTTCTGGATTGCTTAAGCTTATCCCACCACATGGTTTCCTTTCCTTGCAAGTGGTAGGTGGAAATTATAGCTTCTACCCATGTAATATCCCCTCCCAATTGATTGTTATGTGGGGGTGACTAAATAACCTATACGAATCCCATAGGCTATAGTCAACAAGGAAAAAGGGGAGTCAAGGAGGTGTCACTAGGTAAAAATATTGTCAAACCCTAAAACTGACATTAAGTAAAATAAACAATTATGTTTAATGGAATTGGATGGAAAAATAAAGTGAAGATTTGATTGATTCAAAATGGGGGAGATATCTAGAAGGTCCAAAGGAAGGATAAATAGAGGAGAAACCCTTTCCCTTGGAATTATGATTTGATATCTTATTGAGTGCTATTTGTAGCCAACGTTTTCATTGGGGTTTTGAGAAAAACCCTTCCATTGCAAGTTTAGTTTCGGTGGTGCAATATCCATCCTAGCTAGACAAAAGGGGATTCATCGAGAGTCCTCATTTGAGTTCATTGTTGTGTTTGGTTCTATTCTGGAGAGAGCTTGGAGACTTAGCAACTCACATATGGCATTTGCAACCATATTCAAGAGGAAACTCTTTATCAGATCCGTCGAAATTCAGAGGGTTTCTCTCAGCCGTGACATGAGGAATCCCTGTGGGTCGGGCACAAGTTGTCTCACGAGGTCCCATTGGACTCCTCTCCATTATCCCGCTAGGCCCCATCAACATAGGGTTGCAGGAACGATGTCGGGAATTAGTGTTTGGGGTAAGAAGGAGGAGTCCAAGACCGTAAAAGCAAAGAAGGATCCCTCACTGGTTGAGGAAATTTGGCATCATCATTATCAGGTTCTTGTTATGTCTTTGTTAGTTATGTTAGCCTCTTTCTCATATACAATCATTAAGTCTTAGTATACCACCTTTGTATATTTTACATACTAGGATATAATTGTTATCCTAAGTATGTTTCTAGATTCCTACTTTGCCTCATCCTACCTTATCTCTTGATGAGGTGTCGATATGAAAGCAATTGAGGTGGTTTAATTGTTATATTATATATTTGTATCATTAAGATGAATACAATGTTGAGAATTATGGCTTGACGCCTTTTCTGCCAATCTTCTTGTCCTAATATTCTTATGCTCAATTTCTTTAATTGGTATTAGAAAAAGTTTGGTCTTAAGGTCTTGATGTCACCATGATAGTTTTTCGAGGGATGGTGAAGAATTCAAGCTCAATGGTAGACGCTGCTCACAACAACAAAATCCAGATTCACAATCTTTGAGATGCGTAAATTTCACTTCTCAATCAAGCTAAAAAGCCACGACAATGTTATCCTCACACTACCAATGTGGATTTGAGTTTGTGAGAGGCATATGTGGCAAGGAGTTGTAAGAAAATTTAAGGTAATTCTAAAACTTTATGTTTGATATGAGTTCAGTATAGCCATGGGGATATTCTAACATTTCTCACTAGATCCGTATATTTTCATCTATGGACAATTCTTGTATGTTGCATATACTGTGTATGTGTAGTCTTGATTTTACATGATGTTAAATTGATTTGAAGAGTTATTTCATGTTCATTGTTAAGGACAATTTCTTCCTTCCCATTCCAGATATCAGATATCATCTTTTTCTGTGGATTCAAACCTTCATTTAAAGTTTCAACTATATCCCATCCTTCCCATGCAAGTGCTCATTAAACTTTGAATACTAATAGATCTGATTCAAGAGATCCCTCTACGTGTGACTTTGATCTGTTGACTAGTGCGCACTGCCATCACAGATCTGGAACTATTCAGTCTGATTTCTCCCCTTTCTTGTTGGATTATTGAGAGGGGGGGTGAATCAGTAATAGAGAAATTTAATCCTTTTTAACCATATAATCCAAGTGTTATATCAATGTAGCATTATCATCCAATAACTACAGAGTAAATAAGCAATGAACAAATGAACAATCATACACATACACAGTACACCAATGTTTTACGTGGAAACCCAAAGCAGGAGAAAACCACAAAATGCTTTTTATTATATGTCTTGAAGAATTACATTCATTGGAAGCACCAAATTCCTTTTTTTTCTAGCTACAACTAGAAGGAGGCTCCAACCCCCTAGTTTCTTAGGCTACAACCTGAGGGAAGCTCCAAATCCACAATTCTCTGGCTACAACTAGAAGGAGGCTACAACCCCCTATGTTCTTTGGATACAACCGAAAGGTGGCTACAACCACCTATCCTTGCCTCGTCCAACCGCCTTGAAGTAGAAGTAGAATGATGGAACCACTGTCACACTATCACTGTGAGATATACCACTGTAAACCTGTACGAATAAACTTGAACCATTCATCAACCATGCATCAGCCTGTACCTCAACCTGTAATCAACCCATACCATAAACAAGTGCATCAACCATGCACCAACCTGTACCAAACAACCTGTAATCAACCTGTACCATAAACAAGTGAATCCAACCATGTACCAAGTATGTGCCAATCATGTGTCAACTACTCATAAACTATGAATCATCATTATGTACCAACATCATCAACTATACACCTCATGTATGTGCCAACTCATCAATTGCTTGTCTCAACCATGTACCCAACATGTACCTTAACCAAAATCCCTCATCAATTTAATCATCCAAATATGATTTCTAAATATGTAATATACCTGGTGTATATGATCACATACCAACAAACCTTCCTTAACTTTAACAACAAATGACTATCATTTTCATCAAACTTTTCTTTAGTCTCACATGACTAGTTTTGGATTAGTCAACAACCCTAACTTGAAATAATCATAAATTTGTACCTGTAATGAATACAAATCTAAAACCGATACACAATGTTCTTTAGTGTGTTTTATGCAATTAATCTAGGTTTCACTACTTGTAACCTCTCAGAAAAGGAGTTATAGCAAAAATGACATACCTTGCTAAATTATGGCTTATTCTAGAGAGTGACCTTGTAGAGCGTGCCCCACACAGAATATTTGTTGAATTGATATGAAACTGTTAAAAAACATACTAAAGAATATAATATAACCAAAACATTTGGTCTTACTAAATTTTTATCTGTTATGAAGAAGTTATGACATTTTTACCCGAAACACCTATTCTAGACTAGTTTTAGGACTAGCCACAAACCCTATTTTCCACAGAGTGTAACTCCAGAAATACAACGACCCAAAAGATGAATTTTTTACCACATATACTTGGATATGTTTTATCAATGGCATAGAAATTTCATGGTCTGAGTCATTCTAGAAAAACATTTATTGTGAAAATGTTGAGATGACCTATAAATAACATACCTTAGAAAGCATCATCAAAAGAATTTATCCTTCCTTGAATTCCGGCTTTCTTTTCTTCACCTTCCCTAAAACATTCGTCTTAGATATTCTTTGGTTACCTCAGACACCTATATATATTCAATATGCTCAAGTGTGTTTAAAATGAGATAGCCTTGCCTCTTATTTATACTCTCCAAGTAGCTTCCTTAAAAACATCTTCTAGGTCACTTTGCCCACTTTCCTTATTTTAGGGTTAACCCACTTCTAATTTCTCCATTAAATTTATTATTTAAATAATTTATTTTTAATTCACTTTGAATTATATAACACTCATCACTTCACTTTATTATTTACCTTCTAAAATCTCTTAAACCACTTTGACTACTTTGACCTTTTGGGGCTTCTAGATGACATGTGAGGGTCCTCCAACTTCGTACGGACATAAATCTCAAACCGTGAGGAGTTATGTGACGTTCCACATACCACTAGAAATGGAATGACATGTAATATCCATATAGAATAGTATTACCAAAAAATATATCAAAACTCATACCATTATCCATCAAACAAATTTGGGTCCATTACCCAAACCCAGGTTCTCCAACTTCTCATGGCCATAACTCTCTAACCGTGAGGAGTTATGTGACGTTCCACATACCACCAGAAATGGCATGAAAAGAATTATCAATCTAGGATAGTTTCACTAACAAATTCACTAACCTTCATATCATTATTCCATAAATAATCATGGGTTATCTAACCATACTTATAAGATATTTCAATCCACAAAGCGTCTTCCCGTGAGGGATTTCACCATAAGGGGACCACTTTGGAGTTCATCCATTTGTACTTATTATCAACCATGACAAGACAATAATGAGTCATCAAACAACCTTGGGTCCATTACCCAGACCTTTGTGCTACCGGGCTTTCTTCAAGGATTGACATCAATCACAACCAACCTTAATCAACAAGCTCCCCCTTTGGCATTGATGGCAACACTCTGATGCAATATTGAAATTATATCACTCATGATCCCACTGGAACCATGCCTTTTTCCTATGTATCTAATAAATCTGCTCCTTCTGGAACCATTCCTTTGTCCTCTGCATCTGATAAGTCTCTCCCCCTTTGTCATCAATGGCAAAGGTATCTTTCCATCCGCGGATTCTCCCCCTGACTGAAATGTCCTCTTATGGTTCTTCCTCGTGTACATCTAAGACATATAAGATAAGCATTCAAAAAATCATTCATTTTGGAGTAGAAATAAATCCAAGTCTCTGGAGAAGATATTGAAATGCTTCCCGTGGAAGTGGTTTTGTAAAGATGTCTGTCACTTGTTCTTTTGTGCCCACATACTCAACTCTGATGTTCTTTTCTGCAACCTGCTCCTGTAGAAAGTGATACTTGATTGGAATGTGATTCGTCTTAGAGTGGATCACCGGGTTCTTCGAGATACTGATCGCACTTGTATTATCAGAATAGATTGTAATGGGCTCATCATACTCAACTTGTATATTTGTCAGAGTTTGTTTCATCCAAAGAACCTATGTACAACATGACACTACTGCAATATACTCTGCCTCAGCTGTAGATAAAGATAATGATGATTGTTTCTTGCTTATCCATGATACTAAACACTCACCCAAGTAGAATGATTCTCCACTAGTTCTTCGTCGGTCATCAATACAACCTTCCCAATCTATATCTGTGTAGGCAATAAGTGATAGATCCTTTCCTTTTGGATATCATAATCCAAAATCTTATGTTCCTTTGAGATATCTGAAAATCCTCTTGACTGCTAAAACATGTGACTCCTTTGGTGCTGCTTGAAATCATGCCACCTGTCCAACTGCCTACATTACATCTGGCCTAGATGCTGTCACATATAGTATGTTGCCAATCATTGACCTGTATTTTCTCTGATCCGTAGACTTTGAATCATTATCTTTACTCAACTTGCAACTGGTTTGCATGGGAGTGATAACTGGTTTGCAATCTTTCATTCTGAACCTCTTTAGCATTTCTCTGATATACTTGGTTTGAGAAATAAAAATTCCTTGGTTGCTTTGACGTATCTGAAGTCCCAAAAAGAAGGATAGTTCTCCAAGTAATGACATTTCAAATTCCATCTGAATATCTTTTGCAAATTTTTGGCTTAACCTGTCATCATCACTACCAAAAATAATATCATCAACACAAACTTCAGTTAATAAAATATTACCTTGACTTACCTTGATGTAGAGGTTGTTGTCTGTACTTCCTTTTTTGAACCCCGCCTACTGCAGATACTTATCCAGTCTGGAGTACCATGCTCTAGGGGCCTATTTTAGACCATACAAGGCCTTCTTTAATTTACACACATAATCTGTGTTCTTTGACAACTGAAATCCTTCTGGTTGTTCAATGTAGAATTCTTCTTCAAGTTCCCCATTCAAAAAAGATGATTTTATGTCCATCTTATATACTTTAACATTTTTGGAGCATGCATAAGCTAAAAGAAAACAGATTGCTTCCATTCTGGCAACTAGAGAAAATGTCTCTTCAAAGTCTATTCCTTCAATCTGTGCATATCCTTTACATACCAATCTAGCTTTTTTTCTTGTAACTTGTCCATCTTCATTTAATTTATTCCTGAAAACCCATTTTGTGTCGATCACATTCTTATTCTTTGGTCTTGGAACCAATTCCCATGTGTCATTTTTCTCTATTTGATGCAATTCTTCATCCTTGTTGGCTTCTTCAAAACAATTTTTTTCAATTGTAGATAAGAGTGTTAGGTGTGTTTGTTCTGTTGAATGAATTCTTCTTCTAGTCTCAACTCTTGCATCTTTGTTTCCGATAATCTGATCTAAAGGATGATTCTTCTGTACTCGTTTATTGGGTGTCTTTGGAGACACTTGCTGAACTTGCTCTTCTGTTTATGTTGGATTCTCTTCATCTTCCTCTTATACTTCATTTTCAACTTTTGCTTCTTTTTCAGAAGGCCGTTCCATTGATTCATTTTATTCTTCCTTTGATTCTAGTCTGCCTGTTTCATTAATTGTTACATTGATGCTTTCCACAATTTTTTTCAATCTTAGATTGTAACACTTGTATTCTTTCCTTGTACTTGTGTAACCAACAAGTACTCCTTTTTCCACACAAGAGTCAAACTTTCCCATTCTTCCATCTTCTCTTTTGATGTAGAATTTGTTGGAAGATTGGTTGTTGTCATTGATGTCAACCCTAGTCATGGGTTTTGGACCGAAAGATTGATGAAGTTATTTGGACATGAAGGAAAATGCACATTCAGATACAACACCCATGGATGGATAGTATACATCATATTGTTTTCGGTAGTATGTGGCACGTCATGTGGATCCTCATGGTTGAGGAGAAATGAATTTTTGAAGATGACAAAGTGAATTGTACATGTAGGCCTTAAAGATAATTAAAGAAAAGAATTACAAAATAAGAAAGTGTTAGGTCGGCCCTAATGTTAAAAGGAAGTGACATAAATGGTATAAATAAACATCATTATACATTCATTTGATACAAGTCGAATTTTAGAGGGAATAAGAAGTAAAAGAAGGCCATATTTCAATGGAGGATGAAGTCTTTTGGTGATGTGTTCTAAGGTATGTTATTTTCCGGTCATCTTACCATTTTTTCTATAACTTTTTTTCTAGAATGATTCAGATGGTGAAATCGCTATGGTATTGATAAAACATATCAAGGTACCTCTGGTAAAAGTTTCATATCTTGATTCTCTATAATTATGGAGATACACTCTGTGGAAGATAGGGTTTGTGACTAGTCCCGAAGCTAGTCAATAAACAGGTGTTCCAGGTAAAACAGTCATAACCTCTTCATACATAATCCAAATGTAGTGGAACCACTTCCATTGGAAATATTATAGATTTTAGTTTCTTGTGTGTTATTTTTAGTTTCAGATGTTAAATATTGAGCGTGGGGCATGCCGTACAAGTTGGGTCTTTTGAATAGACCAGAATTGAATAAAGTCTACCATTCTTTCTATAACCTCTTTTTGGGGAGGATTAAAGGAGTGAAAATTGGAGGAGTTTCAGAGAATACATTGAATAATATTATCTATAGGATCAGAGTACTCCAAGAATTGAAGAATTGTAGAAATTGAATAAGTCTCAGGAAGCATTATCAGGTTCTATGTGATGATTGGTTGATGGTGATGATTTAATGTAAAGTTTTATTATCTTTCATATATTCTTGGGTAGAAGGAAGAGGAAAGGATGGAGAGTTAAAATATCTCTTGATATTGGAGGATTGTATCTTCCTCTTGGAGGTTTATCCCTCCCTTTACATTTGGAAGCTGTAGCTACCTTTGGAAGTCATTACTT
>JZKD02S0752544.1:145131-168217 GCA_000966675.3 Picea glauca
CATCCAACCATGTACCAAGTATGTACCAATCATGTGTCTACTCATCAACTATGACTCATCAATATGTACCAACATCATCAACTATACACCTCATGTATGTGCCAACTCATCAACTGCTTGCCTCAACCATGTACCCAATGTGTACCTTAACCAAAATCCCTCATCAATTCATCATCCAAATATGATTTGTAACTCTGTAATAGACCTAGTTTATATGATCACATACCAACAAACCTTCCTTAACTTTAACAACAAAAGACTAGCATTTTCATCAAACTTTTCTTTAGTCTCACATGACTAGTTTTGGATTAGTCAACAACCCTAACTTGAAATAATCATAACTTTGTACCTGTAATGAATAAAGATCTAAAATTGATACAAAATGTTATTCAGTGTGTTTTATGCAATTACTCCAGGTGTCACTACTTGGAACCTCTCAAAAAAGGATTTATAGCAAAAATGGCATATCTTGCTGAATTCTGGCTTATTCTAGAGAGAGACCTTGTAGAGCGTGCCCCACACACAATATTTGTTGAATTGATATGAAAATGTTAAAAAAAATACTACAGATTGTAATCTAACCAACACATTTGGTCTTACTGAATTTGGATCTGTTATGAATAAGTTATGACGTTATTACCTGAAACACATGTTTTAGACTAGTTTCAGTACTAGCCACAAACCTTATTTTCCACGGAGTGTAACTCAAAAAATGCAATGACCCACAAGCTGAATTTTTTACCACGGATGCTTGGATATGTTTGATCAATGGAATAGAAATTTCACAGTCTGAATCATTCTATAAAAAAACTTATTGAGAAAATGGTGAGATGACCTGTAAATAACATACCTTAGAAAGCATCATCAAAAGAATTTATCCTTCCTTGAATTCCGGCCTTCTTTTCATCACCTTCCCTCAGAAATTCGGCTTATATATCCTTTGGTTACCTCAGAAACCTATAGATATTCAATATTCTCAAGTGTGTTTAAAATGAGAGATCATTGCCTCTTATTTATACTCTCCAAGTATCTTTGATGTAGGAGCATCGTAAGCAGCCAACAAAGCAAGCATAAAGGTGGAAGACAACTGGAAAAGCACCAACGCACATTTTGAAATGTTTTGAAGTTAAATGAATGGACATTAATGTAATAGATAGGGAAGCGTACTTACATTTATATTTTAGAAATTGTAAACAGATCTTGAGCATTGCTCTCATCTGTCGAATGTGAAGACATTTGTGTAATGAATGTAAAGTAGGTAGATTTTAATTTTGATTAGATAGTTTAGAGTTGCAAGAGGGAGAATGGATGATAGACACCCTCGACCCTTGTATCATTGTAACAACATTATTCAGAATTCCTAAGCTATAGATCTGCACAAAGGAGAACAAAGAATTTTATGCATTTTAGTTGTTGTTATTTACCATGTACAGGAGCACTAGAATTAATAGAAGAAAGCTTTGATTCCAATCTATGTGTGTGTGATGGTTATTAGAATCACCTGTTGAATGGTATGTTGCAAGCTTGTTTGCATTCTTTGTATGTCTTTTCTTTCAATGCTATGTGTGTGTGCAAGATCTAGAATTCTATGTTGAATGTTTGAATACTGGATAAGGGCAGAATGAGTTTCAGTTGTTTCTCTTTCTGAGAACTCCTGCAAAGAGTGCAGTGGAGGGTTCAGAAGGAGTGTTTCGACCAGGTTCTAGGTTTCATCTCAGAACTCTCAGGAAGTATACAATTGTGTTTTCACAGGAATAAGTGCTAGTAAGGCACAAAGCTGTGAAAGGTGTGTGTAGGCTGGGTAAGGTCTTGAATTTTACAAACCCAAGAGGAAGATTGAGAGACTGCTATTGCAAGGAGCGTACAAATTCGAAGATCCAAATAACCAGAGGTTAATCATAATTTCTGCAAGGAGTGTGTGCAGAGACCCTTTTGGAAGGCTTGAGTTTGCAAGCGAAATCTCAAAAGGGATAGAACCTTTGAAGTGTTCAAAGGGAGACGAAGGTTGAAATCGTCTCACATAAGTTAAGTTCAGGAGGGAGGACACCAAGTAATTGGCCAGAAGTCCTTGAGGAGTTGAAAACGGATGGTGGAATCGATTCAAGGAGAAGTGTCGAAATTTCGTGAGTCATTGGATTTTGTGGAATAGCAGAGGGATTAAGACTGAGTGTCTTTCAACACTCTTAAGATCAGGAAGGATAGTGACTATTAGATTCAGATCAATGAGGGTTGTTGATCTCGTATGTGAATTCGCGTATCGGAGTTCGGGGATTGGAGTGACCAGAGGTTTGGTTCAAGTGTTGTGGAATTTTGGTTGGCGAAATCCCAATATAACGTGACTCGTTGGATCGAGGGAGGCTCGCAACTGTCGATATCGTCAAGGGAAAGATTTCAGAGTCGGGGATCCATAGAGGAAGAGGAACGACTGTTGGTTGTTCGCTCGAGTTGCGAAACACAAAAAATACGTGTGGACAGGTGGCAAGAACTCACCCCGTAAGCAGAGTAAAGAGGAGGAGATAAGTGGCATGTGCACGTCGCTTTGACAGAGTCCACATAGCGTTGAATTATCACGTTTCTGGGATTCACAAGGGAAGAGCACTGGATCTCAACCCTCTGACTCGCAAAGTCATGAGTTGCGAAAGGTGATTATGTTTAGGCATGGGTGTGGTCCTATTGGAGTAGGGACTGAAGAGAGGGGCTTACACCTTAGCCCATTTTCATTTCGTGTTCGGTGATTGTTGAGAGTTGTGGAATTGCACTCGGATTTCCCAACTCGCGAGACCCGAAATTGTTGGGGTCTTGGACAAGGGGTTTAATTAACCCTTGTTGTGGTCTAGTGAATATCCTGCATGTATCTCAGGCCCGAGGGCAGGGGGTCTGCACCAGTTGTGGTATCAGAGCACAGAAAAAATTCTTTGCTTTCTGTAGTAGAGAGAAAAGAGGAATTTCATAGCCATGCTGCCGAGAAGAAGAGAGAAGCCAATACCTGATCTAGCAATGGAGCGAGAAATGCGGGAATTATGTGTCAGGCTTGATGCTATGGAGACAACAAAAAGGTGAACAGTTGTCGTTGGAGATATCAACGAAGCTGAAAGTGAAAATTACCCAAAACATGAAGGAGAAGAAATTTCAATCGAAGATGCTGCAGAGGAACACTTATTCAGGGTTGTTGAAAGAATCATAGCCAGAGAAAAAATAGACATTCCGATGTATGAAGGCAACTTAGATGTTGAAGAGTTGCTAGATTGGATTAGAGCTCTAGATAAATACTTCGACTATGAGGATGTCGAGGAAGATAAGAAGGTCAAACATGTCATCACTAGACTTAAAGGGCATGCAACACTGTGGTGGGATGAACTACAGGCTGACAGGCATTGCAAAGGCAAGCAAAGAATCAAAAGCTGGGATAGGATGGTTGCAAAAATGAAAGCCAAGTTTATGCCCAGGGATTATCAAATCAATCTGTCTCGAAGGATGCAGAATTTGAGACAGAAGCTGATGTCAGTGAAAGAATACACTGAAGAGTTCTATAGGATAGACATCAGAGCAGGTCATCGAGAAAGCGATGATGAGAAAGTTGTCCGGTATATGATTGGTCTATGATATGACATTCAGGATGAGATGAGCATGATGACCATCCGAACCGTAGAAGATTATTATCAGATAGCTCTGAAAGCTAAAGAGAAGCTGAGACGAAAGCAAGGTCAAAGAGGCCGAGGCAGAAGTCAAAGCAGAGGCAAGGAAATTTCCCAAGACATAACGTAGAAGTCCAAAGATGAGGGAAAGAAACATCAAACTCAATCTGAGAGAGGAGGAAGCTCACAGGGGAGATAGTATGTTGATCGAAATACTTTTCCTTGAGACATAGGAAGAGGAAGAGGCAGAGGAGGCGAAGTGAAATGCTTTGTCTGTGGAAAAATCAGACATAAATCCTATGAGTGTCCAGATAGGAAGCAAGATGGTGAAACTCACATTGTCGAAGCTCAAGGATAGAATGTTGAGGCAAAAGACGTCGAGGGAGGAAGATCCTTAATGATGAGGAAAGTTCTCTTGAAGCCAAATAAGGAGCCAGAGAACCCAACCCAAAGAAATAGTCTGTTTTGGACTGCTTGAAAAACCAAAGACAAAGTATGCAAGGTCATAGTGGACAGTGGTAGCACAAATAATCTTGTATCTATGGAAATGGTAGAAAAGTTGGAGTTGGAGACTGTTGCGCATCCAAGACCATACAAAGTCTCGTGGTTACAAAAAGGACATTAGGTAAATGTCACTAAACAATGTTTAGTTGAATTTAAAATAGGAGGATATAAAGATGATATATTATGTGATGTCATTCCCATGGATGTTTGTCATCTATTTCTAGGAAGACCATGGCAATATGACAAAAATGTGGTGCATGATGGGAAAAACAACACATACACTCTGGAAAAAAATGATAGGATGCACATGTTGTTGCCTATTAAGGATAAAGAAGTGAAACCAGAGGTGAACAACACCGTACTTTTCATGAGTGGGAAGGAACTTCTTAAGGAAGCTAAGAAGAAGGAAGACACACAATTTATTGTGGTTAGAAATCCCATAATTTCTTTGAACAACACTTGAGTAGATGATTTGCCGGAAGAAATCCATAAATTACTAGAAGAGTTCGCTGACATAGTAGTGGAAAAACTACCTTGTTCGTTGCCACCTATCAGGAGTATAAGCCAACACATTGATCTTATACATGGAGCCAATTTTCCAAACAAAGCAACATACAGATTGACGCCGCAGGAGAATGAAGAGGTTAAAAGACAAGTCTAGGATTTAATGGACAAGGGATTGATTCAGGAGATCTTGAGTCCATGCGCTATTCCTAAAGTGCTCAGCCCAAAGAAAGATGGAGGCTGGAGAATGTGTACAGACTCAAGGGAAATCAACAAAATTACCATCAGGTATAGGTTCCCATTGCCAAGGATGGACGACTTGATGGATTGCTTGAGCGAAGAAAAATATTTTTCAAAGATTAATTTGAAAAGCAGATACCATCAAATCGGGATGAGGGAAGGTGATGAATGGAAGATGACATTAAAAACAAACGAGGGTTTGTATGAATCTCTTGTCATGTAATTTGTCTTGAATAATGCACCGAGCACCTTCATGAGATTAATGAACGAGGTTGTGAAGGACTTCATTGGAAAATCTGTGATTGTATATCTTGATGATATATTAATATTCAGCAAAACTAAAGAAAAACACTTGAATCATTTAGCTACCATGATGCAGAGACTGCAATAAGAGAAATTGATGATCAATATGAAGAAATCGTCATTTATAGGGACAAAACTCATTTATTTGGGTTTTGTTATCTCTGCAAATGAATTGAAAATGGATCCGAAAAAGATAAAGGCGATTAAGGATTGGCCATCACCGAAGAGTGTGTTTGAAGTTCGAAGCTTCCATGGTTTGGCTAGATTCTATAGGAAATTAATTCGAAACTTCAGTGGAATTAACGCACCAATGATGGATACGGTGAAGAAAAGACATAAATCTTTTCACTGGACAGACGAAGCGGAGAATAGCTTCAACCTGCTGAAGAAGAAGATCACTGAGCAACCAATTCTGTTTTTTCCAGATTTCAACAAAACATTCCAGGTCAGGTGCGACGCAAGTGGATTTTCCATTGGAGCAGTCTTGAGTCAAGACAATAGGTCAATCGTGTATTTCAGTGAAAAACTGAATGAAGCAAAGATCAAGTACTCCACACATGACAAAGAATTCTACACATTCATACAAGCACTGAAGAAATGGAGGCACTATTTGGTTCCCAAAGAGTTCATTTTGCACGCTTTGTAATTCGTGACTTGACAGGAGAATTTGAACCAAAAACATGCTAAATGGGTTGAGTTCATGCATAATTTTACTTTTGTGATTAAGCATATTTCTAGAACTGCTAACAAAGTTGTTGACGCTTTGAGCAGGAAATATTTGCTATTGGAGGAATTCAGAGTCAAGACTTTGGGTTTTGATAACCTCAAAGAAATGTACAGGGATGATCCAAATTTCAAAGAGGCATATGGGGCATTTGAGAATCCAATTCTCAGGGACAAAAGCCAATGGGCCGAATACATGATCCAAGATGGATTATTGTTCAAAGGCAATCAGGTATGTATACCAAAATGCTCCATGAGGGAGAATTTGTTGAAGGAAAAGAACAACGAAGGATTGGCCGGACACTTCGGTCATGATAAAACGTTTTTGAAGTTGAATGTCTTGTATTAATGGCCATGGATGAGAATGGACGTGAATAAATTTGTAGACAAGTGCAGAATTTGCCAGCACACAAAGGGAAAAAGGAAGAACATAGGGTTATACCATCCCTTACCCATACCCGAAAGGCTGTGGGATGTTGTGAGCATGGATTTCATATTGGGACTCCCAAGGATACATAGGGGATATGATTCAATCTTTGTAGTGGTGGAAATATTTTCAAATATGACACATTTCATACCATGCCAGAAAACCAGCGACGCAACTCATATTGCGAACCTGTTTTTCAAGGAAGTCGTCAGAATTCACGGCTTGCCAAGGAGTATCGTTTCTGATCGAGACACCAAGTTCGTGGGACATTTCTGGAGGACCTTATGGAAGAAGCTGGGGACAAATTTGTCTTTTAGCTCAGCGTATCATCCTCAGAAGGATGGACAAACAGAGGTCGTGAATATGAGCTTGGGAGATTTGATAAGGAGCTTAGTGACTGAACACCACAGTCAATGAGATCATATTCTGCCACAGGTGGAATTTGCTTACAACGATTCATTTAACAGAAGTACAAAGAACAATCCATTCTAGATTGTATATGGAATGCGGCGAAGGGGAGTTTCTGAATTGAAATATTTAGAACAAGCTGAATACAGGAGCGCTAGTGCAGAGGACTTTGCAGAAGGAATGAAGGAGCTTCACAGCAGAATCAACGAGCGATTGCATAGTTCAAGTTAAGAGTACAAGTGTAGAGCAGATCAACACAGGCGAGAACTCCAATTTGAAGTTGGTGATTTGATTCTTGTGCATTTGAGGAAAGAAAGGTTCCCAAGGGGAACGTATAACAAGCTTAAGATGAAAAATATTGGACCGTGCAAGGTCATAAGAAAATTTGGGGCAAACACATATGAGATTGAATTACCCGATGGGGTTAGAATCTCATCGATATTCAATGTCATGGAGTTGTACCCTTACGGAGCTGAAGAAGAAGGAGTAGAGGATGAATAGAAAGAAATTCAATGAAAAAAACAAATGCCTGTAGTTGAAAAGCCACAGATGGAAAGCATAATTGATAAGAGGATTAACAGAAAGACCAAGAGAAAAGAGTATTTTGAATACTTCGTCAAGTGGAAAGGACATCCAATTGAATATGCCAGCTGGGAGAAGGAATCAGAAATTCAAAAGCATGGAAAAACAGTGAAGGAACTCATGAACATGAGTTCATGAATTTTTTCAAGCGAGGGAGTATGATGTAGGAGCATCGTAAGCAGTCAACAAAGAAAGCGTAAAGGTGGAAGACAGTTGGAAAAGCACCAGCACACATTTTGAAATGTTTTGAAGTTAAATGAATTGACATTAATGTAATAGTTAGGGAAGCGTACTTACATTTATGTTTTAGAGATTGTAAACAGACCTTGAGCGTTTCTCTCATTTGTCGAATGTGAAGGCATTTATGCAAAATGAATGTAAAGTAGGTAGATTTTAATTTTGATTCGATAGTTTAGAGTTGCAAGAGGGAGAACGGATGATAGACACTCTCAAACCTTGTATCATTGTAACAAAATTATTCATAATTTGTAAGCTGTAGAGCTGCACAGAGGAGAACAGAGAATTTTATGCATTTTAGCTGTTGTTATTTACCATGTACAGGAGCACTGGAATTAATAGAAGAAATCTTTGATTCCAATCTATTTGTGTGTGATGGTTATTAGAATCACCTATTGAATGGTATGTTGTAGGATTGTTTGCATTCTCTATACGCATTTTATTTCAATGCTATGTGTGTGTGCAGGCTCTAGAATTCTATGTTGAATGTTTGAATTCTGGATAAGGGGAGAAGGAGTGCATCGACCAGGTTCTGGGTTTTATCTCAGAACTCTCAGGAAGTATACAATTGTGTTTTCACAGGCATAAGTGCTAGTAAGGCACAGAGTCGTGCAAGGTGTGCATAGGTTGGGTGAGGTCTTGAATTTTACAAACCCAAGAGGAAGATTGAGAGATTACTGTTGCAAGGAGCATACAAAGTCAAAGATCCAAAAAACCAGAGGTTATTTGGAATTTCCGCAAGGAGTGTGCACAGAGACCCTTTTGGAAGCCTTGAGTTTGTAAGTGAAAGATCAGAAGGGATAGAACCTTTGAAGTGTTCAAAGGGATACGAAGGTCAAAATCATCTCACAGAAGTTAATTTTAGGAGGGAGGACACCAAGTCATTTGGACAGAAGTCCTTGAGGAGTTGAAAACAGATGGTAGAATCACTTCAAGGAGAAGTGTTGAAATTCCATGAGCCATTGGATTTTGTGGAACAACGGAGGGATTAAGACTAAGTGTCTTTCAACACTCTTAAGCTCAGGAAGGATAGTGACTGTCAGATCCGGATAAACAAGGGTTGTTGATCTCATATGTGAATTCATGTATCAGAGTTCGAGGAATGGAGTGACCAGAGGTCTAGGTCAAGTGTTGTGGAATTCTGGTTGGCGAAATCTTGATATAACGTGGTCCGTTGGATCGAGGGAAGCTCACAACCATCGATCTTGTCAATGGAATGATTTTAGAGTCGGGGATCCATAGAGGAAGAGGAACGAATGTTGGTTGTTCACTCGAGTTGTGAAACCCGAAAAATCCATGTGGACAGGTGGCAAGCACTCACCCCATAAGCTGAGTAAAGTGGAGGAGATAAGTGGTGTGTGCGTGTCGCTTTGGCAGAGTCCACATAGCGTTGACTTATCACATTTCAGGGATTCACAAGGGAAGAGAATGGGAGATCAACACTTTGACTCGCAAATTCATGAGTTGTGAAAGGCTCTTAAGTTTAGGCGTGGGTGTGGTCCTATCGGACTAGGGACTGAAGAGAGGGGCTTACACCTTAGCCCATTTGCATTTCACGTTCGGTTATTGCTGAGAGTTGTGGCATTGCACTCGGATTGCCCAACTCACGAGACCCGAAATTATTGGGGTCTTGGATGAGGGGTTTAATTAACCCTTGTTGTGGTCTAGTGAATATCCTACGTGGATCTCAAGCCTGAGGGCAGGGGGTCTGCACCAAGGTTCCTTAAAAACATCTTCTAGGTCACTTTGCCCACTTTCCTTATTTTAGGGTTAACCCACTTCTAATTTCTCCATTAAATTTATTATTTAAATAATTTATTTTGTATTCACTTTGAATTATAGAACACTCATCACTTCACTTTATTATTTACCTTCTAAAATATCTTAAACCACTTTGACTACTTTGACCTTTTGGGGCTTCTAGATGACATGTGAGGGTCCTCCAACTTCGTACGACCATAACTCTCAAACCGTGAGGAGTTATGTGACATTCCACATACCACCAGAAATGGCATGACATGTACTATCCATATAGAATAGTATTAACTAAAAATATATCCATATAGAATAGTATTAACTCATACCGTTATCCATAAAAAAAAATTGGGTCCATTACCCAAACCTGGGTTCTCCAAATTTTCATGGCCATAACTCTCTAACCGTGAGGAGTTATGTGACATTCCACATACCACTAGAAATGGCATGACAAGCATTATCAATATAGGATAGTTTCACTAACAAATTCACTGACCTTCATCTCATTATTTCACAAATAGGCATAGGTTCTCTAACCATACTTATAAGATAACTCAATCCGAAAAGCGTCTTCCCGTGAGGGCTTTCACCATAAGGGGACCACTTTGGAGTTCATCCATTTGTACTTATTATCAACCATGACAAGACAATAATGAGTCCTAAAACAAACTTGGGTCCATTACCCAGACCTTTGTGCTACCAGGATTTCTTCAAGGGTTGACATCAATGACAACCAACCTTAATCAATAGTTCTATCCAGTTGTTGGATCTAGTATCCAAAGAAACACAGAGTTATAAAATTTTCAGGTGTTAATTGCTTCAAAAAGTCATCACTGTATAATTGAGAATAACATATTTTACCCAAAGCCTGCAATTTCTACCAATGAGATCTTATAATCAATTTCACAAGGCACTATCAACTCCCCACATCGTTCATGCACATATAATAAGCTAGGTTGTGAACTGGGAAAATGAAGGCATTATTGATGCTGTAAGATCAACCTGTTTTTCTTCTGCTGGAAGTAGATCCACTGGTGTTAGTTGTAGAGAAAGAAAAGATCAAATAGTGGATTACAATTGTGAAAAAAACATAGTGAATGTATATTGGTAGTGAAGAGAAGATCGTCCATTCAAATTGCTCAAACGTAGATCGTGATCACTTGACTTAAAATGTTGGATGCATTAGATTGATAGTCAAATGAACACTAGGATATTCATATCCATGTGGTTTTATTTGAGCGCAGTTCTTTGGTGACTCTATGCATTACTTCCCATACAACAAAGTGTAGATCACAACCTTCTTAGATATTTCTATCCCGTCACTGCCTCTAAAGAACAAACAACAACATGGATAGAAAATTTGCCCCAACGTCCAAATCGAATGTCAAGAGATGGACTATCAAATCCTAGACCAGATGTTGCCCCCACTTTCACCTTTGCGCACAATACATAACCCTTGCTCAGAAGATGCATTGCAGAGTGGATCCTCCATGCAGGATTTGGAAAAATAGGTAATAAAGTTTATAACTCGAGAAGGTAGCAGTTGTTGAATTGCCACTGCTCTAAAGGCTGTGCAAGAAAAACATCGAAGGATAGTCCAACGATCAGGTGTTTTGTAGGTGATATCTAAGTTTTTTTTAATACCCCAAATATTGTGATCTGTATATCTTGGATATTGTTGCTTTAATTGATTATGAAATGAAAGTGTAGTCCTGGTCATTGTCAAGATTCGCGAAAGAAATTGGTGGTTGTTGTTTGCATACATCCAAAGTGTGGGAGTTGAGATTGCTTGAATCCAAGCGGGTTGATCACTCAAATATGTGATGCGTGAGGAAGCCACAATTTATTGGCAGCTGAAGGTTGATACATTGGTTGAATACTTTTCCAATGAGCAAAATGGTGAACTCTACGTGATACACAACCCTAATTTAGCACACATTCATTAAAATTAAAATATGTCATGTACATGATCCAACACACGTTTCAGAATCTTCCACAATCCACCTCTATCAACACACATTCTAGATATCCACATGTTGATGAACCCAACGTTCAACATGTCATGTAGAAACAAAGTCACGGATCTCCAGCTTGCCCATGATATTGCCTACGATATGGGTTTTTAAATTATAAAATATTGTCATAGTTTTATTGGGAGCCATAATAAGAAAATTTTTGTCTTTTTGGTATGACATTTGTAAAGGAGAAATAAGTTTCTTTTTGTAGTTTGAAGGGGATAGCTTATTTTTTTAAATGTCTTTGAGGTCTTTACTTAAGGGGGGCATATTGAAGTATATGGTAGAATATTTTAAGGAGGGGTAGAAATCAAAGTAACTTTTACTTTGAGGGGGGACAAGCACTGAATGCAAGAGAAAGAAACATTGTATTTTTTATTTCTTTCGTGGTTACGAAGAAATAATGGAGCATAAGTGTCAAATTTTGAAATATTTACAAAAGATGAATTGTAATCCATTTATCAAGAGTTGATTAGAGCCAAGTGCAAAGCTCAATGAATTTCTTTTTCCAAGCGACTATACGAGGGTCAAGGCCAAGCCCCGATAGTTCATCTTCTTTTTTCGGCGCATTGTGTAGTGTGGTTGGTGGATATTTTTCTTGAATGCTTGGATGTTTAATGTCAAGTTTTGACATAAACACAATTGTAACACATTACACATGGAGTACACAACAAGTCAAGGAAATGAAAGATCACATAATTAAAGAACAATCAAGCACATATGATTGAGCATTTACAAGCAATCAAATTGTATCAGTCAAGGCAATGAAATCAAATTAATCAAAGGTGTAATTCAAATCGTTGTAACAATGGACACATCAAGCTCATAATCAAGGACTCAAAGCATCATTAAATTTCAAGATCAACTCAACTTTGAAATCGACATTTATTGTAAACTTGCAAATAGTATTTTTTGTAAGTAATCAAGATACTCTATAATCATTTTGTAAATGCCCAATCAAATCAAGTTAAATTTCTTTGTAATTGGGTGCATTCTTGGTTGAGCCCGACACCCAAGATTCATTGTAATTTTGAGTCAAAATTGACAAGGTTGAGTAGTTTAACTCAAATCATTGTAAAACATCACAAGTTTGGATGCATTTTCGGTGGTAACCGACATCATCAACTTCTTATAGGAAATAAAGTAAACTTCAAGCGAGCGAGTACAAGCAAGCCAGAAGAGCAAGTGAAGGAGAAGTTCAAGCGAGCGTGTTCAAATGGAGCGAAGTCGTGAATTATTAGAGTTTATGAACACTCTAATAAACACCAATGTAGACAAAACAATGATATTGAACAAAACAACTCTTCAATCAGTGTTAACTTGTTTGCAAGTGATGCAAGCTAAAGTTAGACTTCTTCAAGCACAATCCCAACTATTGAATGATGAGTTGATAAATGTAAAAAATCAACAACCAATGAAGTTTTATGAACTAGTTTTTGTTTAGAACAACCCTCTCTATTATGATAATGATAATGATGATAGTGATGATGATAATGATGATCAACAGTCAGTGAAGAAGAACATCAACAAGCCAACTTCAGAAGCAAAATTCAATGAAAATGAATCTCAAGCAGAAGATGCCAAAGCACAAAGTGATACAACAAGTATAAGTGAAATTAAATGTGAAGCATGCCATCAAGTACAACATGATCTTTCCAAGCCCATCATCAAACCTTGAGAAGAATTACACTTCAATAGGAATAGACATGGCTTAGGATATGAAAATCAAAACAGTTTCCATATTCCAAATTACTCCAAACCAATTTTGTTTGTGATTGCTGGATTTCTTCAAGAAAATTCAACTTCACCTGTTCAAGTTCAACATCAGAATGATAAGTGAAAAAATTGTAATCGAGTTGGTCACATGGAGAATCAATGTTTTGATCTCCATCCTTGCCATCATTGTGGCAAACATAACCATTCTTCAGACAGATGTTCAATACTGAAGAAACCTGCAAGATTGAAGATTCACTATGAGTGGATTGATCCTTGGCAATGGTCATCAGGAGGAAAATCTTCATCAGATCCGCCGACATTCAGAGGGTTTCAATCGGCCATGACATGAGGCACCGCGGGTCGGGCACAAGTTGTCTCACGAGGCCCCACTGGAATCCTCTCCATTATCATGCTAGGCTCCATCAACATAGGGTTGCAGGAACAACGTCGGGCATTAGTGTTTGGGGTAAGCAGGAGGAGCCCAAGACCGTACAAGAAAAGAAGGATCCCTCACTGGTTGAGGAAATTTGGCATCATCATCATCGGGTTCTTTTCATGTCTTTGTTAGTTATACAGTTGTAGTGCATCCAATAGCTTGTGTGTAGGAGGGTTTAGAAGCTATTGTTACAACCAATAGAGTTCTTGTATTGTGTGGTTTGATTTTTCCATTCATAATAAAGATCCCATGGTTAACTTTTCTATTTTATGTGTAATGGTTGTATGAGACATGCTTAGTTTTATAACATATGCAAATTGTTTAATTAAATCACTCAAAGAAGAATAATAACTTGGTCAACAAACATATACTCCCCATTTACCCTGGTTGGGGACATTACAACTCGGGAGGGGTAATCATGTAGTTGGAAATATTTCTTCATTTCCAACATCCAGGCCTCGATCTCTTTACCCTTCCAGTGTTCACCATTGAAAGTAGGTGGCTTGATTTTCCTGATTTCTCCTTGCAAGATGTTTGCTTCGTGCCTTCTCCTTTGCATGTGAATAAGTGACACACTTGGGATGATCCATGGACCTGAACTTGAATGAGTTCTTCCAGTGGATTTCCTTGGAGAATGATGGTGCCTTCTCATGCTTCTTGACTTCCTGGCATTCCCATGATCATCTGTTTTGCTATGAGATATTGATGCTAACACTTGTCTAGCACTAGATACTTGCTTGGTGCTAGAGTCCTTGTTGAATTTATTATGCAGCATGTTTAAGCTCTGAAGTATCTCTTCCTGAGCCTTCATAATCCTTTCATTATAATCTCTATAGCTCTGCACTTCCCTATGCAGGCTTCTCATAATGACAAGATCCTGCATATCCCTTCTTCCATTTGACTATGTCTTAGCATTTTCCATGCTGACATGTAGACCTCTGACCTCTTCCTCATGGATGTAATATCCCTGAGCATCTTCCATAACTCCAGTCCTCATATAAGAATCAAAATTTCTTTCATGTACCTCTAATTCTGCAAGAAATGTGCATGTACAATCATTATTGTTAGAACATGCATTAAAGCATGTCATCCATTAGTATACATGTTATTTATTAATCAATTTATGGAGGAAATAATGCACCGAATAAAAATTATGATTCCTTATATGCATTCCTCTCTAAAATATATTTCCAACGACTGTACTCATGCCTCAATCCGAGTTCTGAGTGAAAAGCTATAACATTTACATGTTGTAATTTCCACTATTTTACTGCTACATAAATATATTTATTATTTTCTAGAATATTTTATTGCCCAATTAAAATTTTTGGGTGGAAATTTGTCTTCTACTCCTCTATACCTTTCCAATGACTATTCATTTTCTCAAATACTAGATCCGAGCTAAAAGTTATGGTCCAGAGACATTTATGTTGTTTTACTCAATTTACCTATGCATGCTACATGTGCCTTATTTCTCTTCCTATGCATTTTCAGGTACCCATAACCAAAATATGACATCACCACTACCTTATATTGGTCACAATATTTCCATCAACTGTTCTTGTGCCCTAAATGGACTTCTGAGCATGGATTTATTCTTTCTAGAAGTAAAACTGGTGCCAAAATTTTACCCTCACTATTTTGGCTGTAACTTTCTCATATGAGCTTCGTTTCATGAATCGTTTAGCTCATTGGATAGCTCTCTCCGATTTATTTTATTTGAGTTGCAGAGGAAAAGTGAACCTAAATACACTCAGTTCTCATGGGTTTTGACTGGATAAAACCGTCATTTAGGGCCTCAAAAATGCCCCACAAGTTAAAGACCTTCATAAACCACAAAAATTCACAAAAATTGATTGTTTTACTAATGTAACAACCCTTTAAATCTGAACCGTTGATCTCAAATCATGAGAAACAACAACCCTTTATTTGAGTTTATTGGCCATCGATGATCGACACTTTCCTTTGGATGTGCACAACACTTTTCCTGATTTTCCAACACGACCGTCGACCATCGACCCAATTCCCATACCTCCAAACCAACTGCGATTTGCACATACCTCCAAACCAGTCGACCCGACCGTTAGTTGTCGATGAATGATGATCCTCGACAACTGTCTAAAACACTTCCCCATATTGGCCGACCTGACCATCGACCATCGACCACCTCTGTTGGATGACATGACAACTGCTGACGTGGCATGACATGTGGGTGCTAATGTGGCATGACATGTCATCCTGAGATGTCAAATTGGATGAGGTGGCATGACAGGTGGATGATGACATCATCATCCTCTTCCCCCTCATCAACCATCGATCAATTCTCTTGGATGACCCAAACACCTCGCTGAATCAGTCGATGTGTGACCATCGACCCATCGATCATTGAGGATTTTTCTTGCACATTCAAATACACTTCGCCAAATTCAACCGACCTCCGACCACTGACCCATCGGCCATTAACAAATTTTGTTTCTTGTTTTGAAATCGCTTCTTAGGATTCGTTTGACTCTGGCCGTCGACCATCGACAGTCAAATATATCCTTTGGCTGAACCAAACTCTTCACCATTTTGGTAGATCCGACCATCGGTCGTCGACGGTTTCTCTTGGAGAATTTCCATACTTAGAAATTTTTTATCAAAAACCCCGATGAATCTAAGTCGTCGATCTAATCCATTTCCAAAATTGTCAAAATTAATCATGCCCATCGATTTAATCAACCTTTCAAATGACTGATATCTTATGAATTTTTAAATTTATCACAACGAATCTCAACCATCAATCTCGAGATCTAAAGATATCTCGCTCGTCGATTCACCAAATTGCCTGTAATTCTAGAGGCATCCATTAAAACTTGAATTTTGACCATTCCGGGTCGAATTTCAATCTGCAACTTCACCTCTCTACTCCATTAACCTTCTTAAACATTCCAAAGTCATTCAAACTCATATTTTGCCTACGGATTTGGGGATTTCTCTCTAAATTCTTTGTTTTCCCCCAAATCTGTCATAGACAAAATCTGCAACAAAGAATTTCAAAAATTCCCTATGGTTCAAGTCCATACAAGCCCGGTGTTAGAACTAGAAGCTATGATACCATAATGTAATGTCACCTAGCCCAACCGAGGGACATTACAGTGCGAAATACACATGAATTTTTTTTTTATGTTAACTATTTTAATTCATTTATAGTTAACTAATTTCCTATAGCTTTCAACTACGAATTAAAATAGATTTAACTATTGTCTATAACCATAAAATAGATGCATCTACAACATATAAAAATAACATGAATGCATATTAATAATTCACACAGCATCACATAAATCATTCTCAAATACATATAGTTCATGCACAACAAATAAACTCATGAAATAACTCAACAATAAGATAAAACACTTATCTTTTAATTCTATTGTGAAACCAACTGCTTGGGATAGATGTTCCACCCAACCACAGACTAACTGTTCCAAATCTCAAAATCCATTCACCCTTGAGTTGAGGCTAGTAATCCACAAAAGAGGGTGATCTCTCACAGTCCACTCACAACTCATAAAAACCAACAACCCACTGATATCTTTCTACAACTATCCTAATTTGTCCACCAACTCTCTTCCTCTTAACTTGTCCAACCCAAGGAATGTGTCATTCATTTATCAGAGCTAACCCAAGGGATGTACCATCTGTTTATCAGGGATAACCCAATGAATGAGGCATTATTTTATCAGGGTCTCTCTGGCACAGGTAGCTAGGAATATCTCAGCTGGGAACTCAAGAGAACTTACTGCTAGGAGAACTACCAACAAAACCAACTACAAACACTTTTTGTTTTAGTGTAACTCACACATGAGTTCACTCTTCAGGCCTGACAACCTGGCTCTTCAGTTTCTAGCTCCAAATACGCTCCAAATTGCTCTAGAATTCTCCTTTCATGGCTGCACCAGCTCCAAGATCTCTTTTTCTTCTCTCTACTTGCTCCTCATGCACAAAAACTCAATGTGTAAAAACTATTGTCCCAACCCATAGAAATTTCCTCCCTTTTGGATTGTCTTTCTTGACTCACACTCTTCCCCAAGTTGATTGTAATCAACCCCCATGTGTCCAATAAGGGTTGTGACTACTCACACCCACCCTCTTACATGTATTCAATGATTGGCTTTGTGAACACTCAGTCAGAAATGGGAAGGTTCATATACAAATAGCAAATTTAGGAAAATGGGTTGAATTAATATACATGGGTAATTCCCCCTTGAACCCCTCTTGGCCATTATCCTAGACACTCCCCTCTCTTATGGATTAATTCAACCCCCATCTCTTTTTCATGTCCCCTTAGCAAATGACATCACATTTTATTATTAAAATATAGAAACAGAATTCACATATTACATTGATTTGGTCGTAGCCAGACATTATATCTACATAAGCATTAATTAAACCGAGGATTATAGTGGGGATGTTACAAGAACACTTGCTAAAGTAATTCCACCATTTTCCAAAGTACCTTATAATTTTGTTTAACTGTAAAAATGGTGTGTAGCTAGCATCGATAGCCTCCAAGCCAGTTCTAGCAGGAACTTGTGACTTAGCAAGGGTTGAGGCATCTCAAATCCTGTCAGGGTGAGATTCTATCCTAGGGGGCGCCTATCCTTCGAGCCTCATCACAACATGCCAAATATTAAACAACATGTACAACTTCTACCCCCCTCTTTTCAAAGTACCTCCTAAATTTATGAAATAAAATCACATTAACATGTGATAGACTTGCTACTCAAAAATAAAACCTTAATTATTTTTACACTCACATTTTAATCATTTTCCCCCGACAATTGTTAGGTATGCAAATTTAACCTTATATCATATCATATTCATAATTTCGTAATTTGGTTATATATATATATATATATATATATATATATATATATATATATATATATATATATATATATATATATATAGTTTTTTATTTATATAAACATGACACATTTATTTGGATTGTAAATGCATCTTACTAATCTTGATGCAATATTTATTTGTTCAAGGCATATTTATGAATAACTTATACATAGATTTCGAGATGTAAGAGGATACTCATTCTTTAGGTTGGCCTTCTCTAATCAAATAGCTTTTGGTTTTTAATTCTTTTCACGAGTCAAGAGGCAATACTTTTTCAAGTCAAAAGACAACATTTTTCACGGGGTTCAACAAGTAACATCCATGATAACTTCTTGTCATTATTGATGAGTGAGATCAAAGGACAACACCACTATAGGGTTTGAGACAATAACCCAAAATCTCAATTATATGTATGATATAGCAATATGCACACCAAATTCAAGAGCCCACTCAATAGCTTACAAATGTCACTCAACAAACCACTTGCACACTTACTAGTGACACATGCACTTTTAAAATCTGAAAATACCAACTACCATTAAAATTATTATACTAACCAACAACAAATATGTCTTGAAGACAAATAATCATCCTATCCTCAACAATTATAGAATTACACATCTTCGACATAGGTAGATTCTAATCACTAAAATATAATACATATATACAATATATTATATGAAACATAAAATATAGGTAGATTCTAATCACTAAAATATAATTACATATATTCAATGTATTATATGAAACATAAAATATAGGTAGATTCTAATCACTAAAATATAATTACATATATATATGAAACATAAAATATAGGATAAGTCCGTTGGTTAACAAATAGAGTTACTAAATGATAAATTTAAAAATTATTATTGGATTTGCTAAGATTGCTTCAAACTCTAATCAAAATCACTTGCATTTTAAATGGGGTGGTATAAATATGCCAAGTTTTGGCTAAATCAATCGAGAATAGAGGAAGAGGCTACTCTATACTAAAAATATCATTACATCTAAATTTAAGGAGAAATTGTGGTGTGATAAAGAAATAGAAAATTAAGACATTATAGGGAGGTGATCAACCCTAATTTAGATGATAAAAAACATCTCTTTGTTTTGATTAGTGTAAAGAAGAAACACAACATTGTTAAGATAAGAGCATATTCTATTGAGCTCCATAATGAAAAAACATTGTGGGTCAAAATAATTTGTCATCTTTGTGACACTAAAAGAGTTGAAGATGGAAATCACTGACTCATAGAATGTCCTGCATACACCCACATTAAATCAAAATTTCAAAATATTTGTCACAATACCAACCTTGATAACCTTTTAACCTATCGAAACTATGGTGATTTAGGAATGCTTCTCTTAAAGCTTTTCAAGCATATAAATAAAATTTTAAAGCAAACCAAATAATTCCTTACCTTTTTTAAAATCCAATAAATCAAATTTGGTCTCATTGGACGTTAACCACCATCATCATAATTTAATATACAAAACAAAAATAGGGAAGAAAAAAGATCAAGTACTAATGAGAAAAATAATCTTTAACTCCTACTTTTTTTTTTCTCTTTTTTCTTACTCCACCCCAAAAAAGTTCCACTAAAACTACTTTATATCAAAATTTGGGTTTCCAAAATTCCTATAATGTGCCAAATCCTTATAAAAAAGAGTTTTTAACTTTATAAAGTCTCTTCAATCCTAAATTTCATCCACAACTACATCTCTTAAAAAGAAAATTACAATATTCTTATCTTCTTTTTTATTTAAAAAAAAATATTTAACTTACACCTCTAAATATTAATATCGCTTCCAATAATTATTATTATGTATTAATTTTCATAATTTTTATCATTTTAATATTATTTTTTATAAATCCGGAAGCTAGGGTTTGGCATCTGCGACTATAGAAGAGGACAACATGAGTACCAAAGGGGGGGGGGGGGTAATGGAGCCTCCTCATACAAACAGGTAGTGGTGGACAAGCGGAAAGGGCCAAGAGGCATAGGTTTCAAGGCATCAACGTCCAGCACCTCGGGATCAGACCCAAAAAAAAATCAAGAAAGGAACTAGGGAAAAAGCGAGTGCATGGGTGTTGTTGGGAAAAACACCCTACGAACTAGAAAATTAGGGCCTACTTTGCATGCAGATTTGACCGAATAGAAAACTATTTTTTTACCTACATCCCAAGATTTAAATCCCTTCTTCTCAGTAAATGCATGAAAATGACCACCTACCTTATTACCAACGTTCGATGTCGATCCTCCGTTGTTCTTGACTACTTGTTCGTAATGCTCCTTCCAAAGATGACCTACACTTAAGACAAAAAACAACTATGAATGCATGCTACTTCTATACTCAAGTGTTAGAAATCAAGCATAAATTAATCAAACCATAGACAATTCATGAATTGGGATGGGAAAAACATTCTTTTTATTACTTAAAGTGAATCAACTTACAAAAGATGAGACCAGCCACCGCTCCTTGAACCTGATCCTGGGCTTCTCTTCTTCTGTCCTTCAACTGCTTTGCATTAAATATCCTTTGGCACGAGGAACGGCTAAAGGGTTGGGACAATGGATTACGTAAATGGGCAGAGTTGCTTCGCTATATTTTTTCCTTCTCCAAATGGTACCCCTACCCCTTCTTTTATAGGCTAGAAGGAGCTAGGGTTTTGGACGAACCCTCGGCCATGCATGGCCGAGAGTTTCAGTTAACTGACCCATATATTTTTGTTCCGTCGACAACTTTCCTTTTTTCGTGATTTTGTAGGTACACGCGGGTTGTTGTGAGTTAGACAGTGTGTACACGCGTGAAGTAATGGGTTAGGGCGTGTGGGCCTTTACACAAGAGGATTTTCAAAGAGTTGTTCAGCATAGTTTTGGCAAAGAAGGGATATGAGTTGGCCTGATGCCAGGTAAGCATGTGTGGTGCAATTTAGGGTTATAACAGATGCCCCCTAATGTATGAGGTCAGAAGGGCATCTGATGGCCGAAATACATTACCAATCTTTACTGATGTGCTGAACAATTGAGCCCAAGGATCAAGAACTAGGAGGTGCCATCTGCAAAATAAAAAATGTCTCACCGAGGCGAGCATACCCATGCTCAGGATAAAATAGAACCATGGCTACCAATCAAATACACTATAGATCCATTTCAAATAACTATAATGAGTAGCCGCGGATAATACACAACGGAGCTACATATCAAAATCAGAAAGATATACATGCAGAGTATCCATCTTCCAGAAGCTGATTCGGCCTGATGGCCGGACTTCAGATCTCGAGAAACAACTTCAAAATCTTACAAAACTTGGGTAGGAGTGTAATATGAGTGTACGACTGCACTACCCAGAGGTCTTCGACGACTCGTCAGTCATGGACTTGATAATCTTGATGATCGGACTGAAGGCTTCAGTGATTTCGAACAAGGACTTGATTGAACGTTCAGGATGGCTGGGTATGCGGACAAGAGACATATTGCAGAGGGGTCGACTCAGGCTTAGTGACAAACTTCCCTTGGACAATAGCATGACAAGTGATGAGACTCAAGTAACATATATGTTAATCATAAGTCTACGAAGCAGGAGGCAACACAAACTCTCCATATGTTTGGAAGAATAACCAAACGGTGGAGGAAACAACTCTATATAGCGAGAAGAGCTTCCTAAGGTCGTACTACATCCCATAGTCTGATGAACAAACGAACATATGTGCTTTATCCAAGGGTGACTCATTATGCTGCCAATAAAGAAAATACATTTCCCTTCCTCTTTTTGGGGTATATTTGATTTTTTTGTTCTTTTCGATAATTTTGGAAAAAGAATAAAGGAATATTACGTTACAATGGAGGAATGAGTATTGAAAACATACAAGCTCAAGGCACAAGGACAAGACTGATGTTCTGGTAAAATGATACTCGGGGAAAATCCTCAGGCGGCCAAAGGTGTTAAGACGCAGAAGAAAACTGTCACAAGGCTGGTGGATAAGGTATGCAAATGCGATTGATAGAACACACAATAGTAATGTCCTTCGATGTAAGTTTAACGAGCCCAAAGAAGGTAATCTCGGTGGTTTTTCATATTTAGAGAGTCTGAAAAAGCATAAAAGGAGAGTCCGCTGGGGTACCTTTTTCGACAATAGTTTAGTTGGTTCGAAAAAGGGGTAAACTAGCACCGATTAGACGTCAATTCAAAACCATTTTAACGAGTGTGACAAGGACAAGATCACTCGGCCATTTTTTCACTTTTAAGGAGTCTGAAAAAAGCTTAACTCTAGACTCCGTCAGGAATATTCTTCTGGACCAATTTAACGAGTGTGAAAGAATAAGGTCACTTGACAATCTTTTCAATTTTAGGGAGTCTAAAAAGAGCTTAACTATGGACTCCGTGGGGGTTTCTTTTTTGTAAGTTTAGTCCCTCGGGCTCGAAAAAGGAATAAAATTATACCTGAGAGTACTCTTCTAAAGAATGAAAATTCGATAGAGTATACCTTTGTTCGTATAGTTGACCATCCAGACCGAAAAAGGGATAAACTACCACCGGACAGACGTGACTTCAAATTTTATTTTAACGAGCGTGAAACGCCACAAGATCGCTCGACAATCTTTTCATTTTTAGAGGGTCTGAAAAAGGCTTAAAAGGAGACCCGTTATTTTTGGGATTCTTGAGGGTGAGACAAAGAGTGAAAAAGAATCATGCAAATGAG
>JZKD02S0752544.1:179519-207342 GCA_000966675.3 Picea glauca
ATGGGCAGAGTTTCTTCGCTATATTTTTTCCTTCTCCAAATGGTACCCCTACCCCTTCTTTTATAGGCTAAAAGGAGCTAGGGTTTTGGATGAACCCTCGGCCATGCATGTCTGGGAGTTTTAGTTAACTGACCCATAGCTTTTTGTTCCATCGACAACTTTCCTTTTTTCATGCTTTTGTAGGTACATGCGGGTTGTTGTGAGTCAGATAGCGTGTACACACGTGCAGTAATGGGTTAGGGCACGTGGGCCTTTACACAAGAGGATTTTCAAAGAGTTGTTCAACGGAGTTTTGGCAAAGAAGGGATATGAGTTGGCCTGATGCCAGGTAAGCATGTGTGGTGCAATTTAGGGTTATAACAATGGGGCAAGAAGCCAGAGAAACTCAGAGTGTTGCGCAAGACACAGTGAAGCCCAATGGGGTAGAAGGGCACAACCCGTGTAAATCTAAAACAACAATGATACCCAAGGTAATCCTGGAGGATCCACAAACATAACTCTACAGGGACCAGATGAAGATGGATGTGTTAATCTCCAAATTTATGGGTTTGTGGCCCATAGAAAGAACGCCGCACAACTGGATTAAATATCACTGGAAGCCAAGCGGAGAAGTGGAACTCCACCTGGGCTCAAAAGGTTTCTTCATAGCATTATTCATGAACCTGGAAGATAGGGATAGGGTCTTTGAGGGGGGGGTATACTTCCACACCTTAGCAGGACTGTACATGCGGCCTTGGAAGTAAAATTTCTCCCCAGAAAAAGAGACTTTCAAGAATGTACCGATCTGGCTAAGATTTTACTCCTTACCGTTAGATTACTGGCTACCCTCTACCTTCAAAGCAATAGGGAACAAACTGAGAAAATATGTGAAGACTTTAGAAGCCACCCTAAAAGGGAGATATATTGTTGGCCCTTGACCAAGTTTTGTGGATTCTTGGTCATGTTTGACCTATTTTGGGACTTTGACAGGCTGTTGAAGGCGGAGCACAAGATGAAGAAGAGATCACGGGATATCGACAACTTTTTAGGGCCTTTTTAGGGCCTTTTTAGGGCCTTTTTGGGTTTTGGGATTATGTAACGGGTATGGGAATGTCGGCCCATGGGTTTACCCATGCTTAGGCCCACTTTTGTAATGTATATATAGAAGACTAAGCGATGTAATAAGAGACGTGATAAGACATGATAGAAGTGATAAGTAGTGCTAAGTGCTAGAGATCTTATCTATGTGATCAAGGGATTGTAAGAGTGCTAAGTGCTAAGTACTTGATTTGTGCACACTGTGTGATACTTCCAGAGATACTTCCAATTAATTGTAAGAAGGCTTGGTGTTGTACCCTAGCTTGAAGAAGGAGGATCTGGCGGAGTGTGCGTAGATCTCATGTCTTCTGCGGAGTAGGATGTTGATGCTATGTGCCTGTAAGAATCTTTACAAAAATAATAAAGAAGAAGAGTTGGTGGACGTAGCCCCAGGGTGGGGGTGAACCATGTACATGCTGTGTTGCTATGCTTTGTGCAATGTGTTGATGTGTTTATGTCCTTACTTTCTAAGTGCTTTGGTATAGATAGATAGATCTGTTTATGCTTTGTGCTAACGATGAATATGGATGTTAGATATGACCTATGTGAATGTGCTTAGTGCTTGAATTTGCTAGATCTAATATATATCTCTATGCTAAGTTCCTAGATACATCATATCTGACTGAATGATGTGATGCTTTGTTTTATCTATGGATTAGATAGTGGTTAAATATTGATGAACTGTTGGTGCTAAGTGCTCTAGTAAGTATTACAATCACAAATCTGTGTCCCAGCTAAAGTTGCAGACATCTGAGTCCTACAACCACCCCTGCCTCTACCTCGGGTGAGACTTCATCTGCTTCGATGGTGTTGCCGAAAGGGTCGGTAGTTAGGGTTTTTTTGGTGTGATGTTGTAGCGTTGAACCCTGGGTCTACCCCTATGACAACAAATGATTCCGTTGCTGGGACCTGAAACTGTGATTGCTGGGAACTGAGGAAGAAGAAGCTTTGTGAAAAGATCCGACCTGAAACTATGGAATCTCTGTAGATCTGTCTCCCTAGTGCACAACATTCTACAAACCTGTGAAGATCTATGCCAAGAAAAGAGGTAAAATCTGGAATCTCTGTGCTCTGATAAAGGTAAGAATAGTGAAATGTTTTAGATCTGAAAGCTTTGTGCTCTATAGAAGTAAGATAAGTATAAATTTTTGTTTCAACAGTATGGATCTAAGTATGTTTGATAGATTTTTTCCTAGCTTGAAAAATAGGGCACTAATAGATGAAAGAAGGTTTGATATGAGTAGATCCGATAAGAATAGTGAAAGAAATGTTATACCCATGCATAGAAAGAGTATTTGGACTAACAAGTGAATGCAGGATCCTAGAAAGAAATGTTTGCAGGTTAGCTACTATGATCCTAACGTGCAGTACAGGAAAGGATGGGGATCATTTAAAATAAAGAGAGGATTAACCCTTTGTTACAGTTGCAGAAAATTGAGACATCTTGCTAAGGAATGCCCTGGGAGAAGTCCTTGTTGTCTTTGTTGCAAAGCTATGGACCATGAAGTATTGGATTTCCCTAGAATGATTGCTAAGATTGAAGGAATGAACATGAGACAAGAAAACCCTAAGACAGATTCAGAAACTACGATTATGGAAGAACCCCAGAAAGAATTAGAGAAGGCATTGCTACAGATGAAAGAAACCCTAAATGACCACCGACATGTTAGCTTATCAAATATATTCAAAGAAAAAGCATGCATAGAATCAAGAATAGGAGACTTCGACATTGTCTATGTTCTAGATGAGGAAACATAGGTGAATATCATGACAGAAAGAACTTGGGAACTTTTAGGGAAGCCTACTATGATTCCTTCATTGTGAGGAATAGGGATATTTAGAGGAAAGTTGATAAACCTATGTGGAAATCTCACCCAAATGTCTATGAATGCCAATGGAACTTCGATAGAGGAGGATTTCGAGATTGTTAAATTTACTGAGGACATTTCCCCATTTTATATGTTACTAGGAAAGCCTTGGATTGAAAGAGATTAGGCCAGAAGGGAAGAAGAAGAAGTTTTAGAACATAAGAAGCAAGAGTTAAAAGATTTCATGATTAGAAGGATCACACACTTGATTGAAGAACAAGAGAACATATCAAAGCTATTTAACACCAGAGACTCGGATGTCGAAGATGCACGAACACTAGAAGACCCACAGAAGATTGAAGTACCTACTCCAGATAAAGAAGAAATATTACCCTTGAATCTTAGGAAAGAATCTAAACAGCGCAGAGTTACTATGTCAAAAGAAGATAAGAATCAGAATGGAAAAAGGAATACCAAGATGAATCTCACTGGAAAAAAGGCTATAAAATTAAGTAAGAAGAGAGATAAGGTCGACAAGTTACAGAAGGTTCCAGAGGGAACTTCGCAGAAGGAAAATTTGCAAAATTAGAGCTTCGTCGGGATATCAGAACAACGTCACATGGAACTTCTCCATGGAGAAGCAATATAGCCGTTGGGAACAATATAACCATTAGGCCGACCCCCTTGAACGGGTAGAAAGGAATTTATGATTCGTCACCAGAACATTGGACCACACTGTAACGAACATAACAGAGTTAATTAAGGCTTTTCGCCTGTTGCCAAGTTATATATTTATCCCGTCGCTCCATGCACTAAGAAAACTTTTTCTAACTGTGAATTTGAGCCCGCAGACTCGTTGATTTTGTACAGAGATCATTGCGCTATTTACCTCTTTCCCATTGCAGTGTCTAAGTTACTCCTCGAACCCGAGATTTCCAACCCCGAGCATGTATGTCAGACGAGTTCAGTGCAGTAGCGAAAGTTGTCAAATAATTTCTCATTGACCTCATGACTGAAATATTAATTTCGATGTCTGCAGGTGTACAAGATTCATCAATGAGAACAATGCCTCTCCATCGACTGCTCACGGAACCAGACCATCCCGACCATCACTGGAAAAGTGAACCAAGCACAAAGACAACCTAGCAAATGCGAAGCTGATTCCGACCATATTGCCCGATTACATCCCGCCTCTGGCTGATGCAGTGAATCGTGATAGTGTACCAAGAGACTTCGAGTACACCATAGTTACTTCGTACCTTCTGAAGGGGATACGCGTAGTTTGAGCAGACCAGGATAAGTTCGCATCGTTGAAGTTCAACGACTTCAACCTCAGAGATCGCAAGATCTATGGTATACTCACCCCGTATAAGTACCTGACCAAGACGAAGGGGAAGAATTCAAAGATCATCCCTCATCCATGGACGATGAACCTTGTGCAGTCCACCCTGCTGAATGTTATGAAGAACCCACACTTCGATAGACACCAAGAAGTCAATCCCTACATCAAGCTATTACTGTTGTGCTACCATGGAAGCTAATTATGGATAGACCGTCATATTATAGTTGACCCAATGCTGATCCATAGGATCACAAGACTGGGTATGCAAGGACCTGACCCGCAGGATTTTTATCCAGGAAAAGCCATAGATCACGCACTAGCACAAAAGATCAAGGATACATATAGAAATCTTGAGAAGGGAATAAGAGGCTACAAGGTATCTTCCATCCAGAGTGGCACAGTGCACCTAGCATGCCAACTGATAGCTGGAAAGCTATTAAGGAAGAACCGACCTACGTAGGTCACCGGATTCGTCATTGACCTCATAGGGAAGTGCGCGGAAGGCCTACAGATGAACTGGGTGAAGTACCTAGTTAACCAATTGGAACTAGACTACCGAAAAGCACAGGATCAGTGTTATGAATTTCACTTTAGCTAGCTCCTAATCCTCATCAACTTTGTTTCCTGGGAGATGCCAGAAAATGCGACCTTCTCGGATACAGATCCATTAGAATCGCTTGCTGTGAAGTTCGCTACCCTTTGGTATTCAAGTGATATGAACAAACAATGGCAGTCAAATGATGTGTTTCATTCATATTACCTCCAACTAAAGAGAGCCATCGAAGCTGAGCCTCGCATGACTTTGAACACCCTACATAGATTCTGACCTTTGATTAATTTCAGCGCATATTGACACTTCATCTACATTATAGCGCGAGCAGATGAACATAAAGAGCAGCTCCAGTCATACTATAAACTTATAGAAGAAGACCTTGAGGAGATCACTAAGAAATGGTCCACTGATCTCCTTATCCCCGCCAACCTTGCAGAGATATTTGACCTTGATAGCCCAGAGGGCACTCATAAAGAACAAAATACACTTAGAACCAATAGATGAAAGAATACTAAAGAGGTCCAAGATTTAAGCAGTGCCTTAGGAAAGACAACTTCAATGTCACTTGACCGAGGGGGTGATGATGAAGTAGAAGCTGAATAGAATCCATGCAAAGTAACACCACCCAGAGACGAGGTTGATCCCCAGAAGAAGAGGAAGGCTTCCCCCCTGAAACCTTCTTCCCGGAAGAAATCGAAAGCCACCATGACCAAGATGTAGAATGTCCTCACCTATGATGATTTTGACTTCATCATAGAATCCCTGAATGATGCTTCGTTGGAAATAGTAGAGAAACAAGAAGCTAAGCAGGAGGAAATGTATGATCAAATTGAAATCGAACTCTGTGGGGTACAGTAGGCCCTTCAGTCCAGTCACATAGTCTCCACTACACCCCTGCCATCGGGAGAACCAGAGTTGGGAGATGAGCCAGCCCAACTCCACCGACTAGCTGATACAATCGAAGCTCACGTTCGAAGAGCACAAGAAGAAACAGAAAAATCCACCCAGGCCTTGAAGCAAGTGAAAGGCATACTGATAGAACAATGCAGTGCTGCAGAACATGAAAATATTTCTCTCCAAGAGAAGTTCGATGAAGAAAAAGCATAGATGCAACAAGGAAAAGAACAGTTGCTCGCAGAGAAAATCGAAGTGAAAGAAGCGGTCAGCAGAGCACTTCGCTCTATGACAGACATAGAAATAAAGGCAGAGGACCAAGTTACGCATCAAGTAGAGCAACTCACAGAAGCTATCCAATAGCTACAACAATGCATAGCATACTTAGAGCTATTCACAGTGCCCAAGACTCGGCATGATGTAAGGGACCAAAGAGAAGCAACTTCCCAGAGCGCAGTTGAGAGACTAAAATCCCTTGCCATGGAATAGAAGTAGCTAAGTGATTGCAGTGCCTAGACGTATGAGCAACTCATCCCAGAATTGTAGGCACTAGAGTCACAGCTCCAGGAAGCAAAGCAACAAGAAGAGACAATACAGGTGCAGTTGAAGCCCTTGTTAGTTGTGGAAAGAATGAAGCGATCTCAAGAGCAACACACTGCCCAACAACAGATCCACATTATCTAGAGCAGAGTTATGGAAGTAACTTAGAAGCTCCAACCCATACAAGATAAGGCTTACCAATTTTTCATAGAGGTCGAAGGCAGAGGAGTAGAACTAGAGTAGATTGTAACTCCAACTAAACAATGCCTAGAGGAACCTATCAATGACATAGACATCCAAGAGTTTGTTGAACAGGAGGTCGTGGGACAAAAACAAGTCCAAGAAGCTCAAGGATTTTGAAGCATAACTACCTAGACTAGAGTGACTCAGGACGAGTCACACGTGAGTGTTGGGGGAATGTTGGCCCTTGACCAAGTTTTGTGGATTTTTGGTCATGTTTGACCTATTTTGGGACTTCGATAGGCTGTCAAAGGCAGAGCGCAAGACAAAGCAGAGATCACGGGATCTCAGGCCCTTTTTAGGGCCTTTTTGGGTTTTGGGATTATGTAATGGGTATGGGAATGTCAGCCCATGGGTTTACCCATGCTTAGGCCCACTTTTTTAATGTATATATAAAATACTAAGCGATGTAATAAGATACGTGATAAGACATGATAGAAGTGATAAGTAGTGCTAAGTACTAGAGATCTGATCTGTGTGATAAAGGGATTGTAAGAGTGTTGAGTGCTAAGTACTTGATTTGTGCATACTGTGTGAGACTTGCAGAGATACGTGGAAGTAATTGTAAGAAGGCTTGGTGCTGTATCCTAGCTCGAAGAAGGAGGATTTGGCGGAGAGCGCACATATCTCCAATCTTTTGCGGAGTAGGATTTTGATTCTATGTGCCTGTAATAATCTTGACAAAGATAATAAAGAAGAAGAGTAGGTGGACATAGCCCCAGGGAGGGGGTGAACCACGTACATGATGTGTTGCTATGCTTTGTGCGATGTCTTGATATGTTTATGTCTTTACTTGCTAAGTGCTTTGATATAGATAGATAGATCTGTTTATGCTTTGTGCTAATGATGAATATGGATGTTAGATATGACCTATGTGAATGTGCTTAATGCTTGAATTTGCTATATCTAATCTATCTATCTATTCTAAGTGCTTAGATACATCATATCCGACTGAATGATGCGATGCTCTGTTTTATCTGCAGAGTAGATAGTGGTTAAATATTGATGAATTGTCGGTGCTAAGTGCTTTGTTAAGTATTACAATCATAGATATGTGTCCCAGATAAGGTTGCAGACACCTGAATGTTGCAACCACCCCTGCCTCTACCTCAGGTGAGACTTCATCTGCTTCGCAGGTGTTTCTGAAAGGGCCAATAATTAGGGGTTTTTTGGTGCGTTGTTGTAGCGTTGAACCTTGGGTCTTCCTCTGTGCCAACATATACATCCTACGCAAGAATCTGCATAGAGATGGATGTGTCGGGAGCACTCCTAGAAGACATAAGTCTGGAATTCAAGGATGAGGAGTGGATCCAAAACATAGACTATGAGAAGATCCCCTTCAGATGGAGAAGAACTCATGAACATAGACACCTAATCAGAGAATTTCCTCTCAATAAAAAATAGGAAGTGGAAAGAACAAAACCACAATAGGATGAGGATGGGTTTATAAAGCTGAACCACAGAAGCCGAGCTAACAAGAAACAAGGTAAAACCCCAAAAAGGAGAAACATGGAGGCCCATAATATAATAGAAGGATGATACACAACCAACAAAGGGGTAGAAGGTGGCAAGGAATTGGCAAAAGTTCAAGAAGCCAGGGAACAAGAAACAAATGAGCCTACAGATGGCCCAAGTAATAAGAAGGAACATGGGAGTGGCGTAACTCCTATGGATGGAGAAACCAGAGATGACAACACCCCCATGCAATAAGCAGAGGGAGATGCAGACATGACCCCAAGTGAAGTGGGTACAGAATACCCTAATCTCAGAGACCTTGTGGAAGGGGAACGGATAGATATCCCAAACATACTGGAGCAATGGAAAAGGCAAGGAGTAGACAACGTACCAACGAAGAAACTAGATCACATCCAATACCTATTCCTCCTAAGAGAGGAAGAAAAATCTAGAGGGATCAAGTGCACACACAGAGAGATAAGAAACCTAGGAATCAAAGCCGACGAGGGACAACCACAACTCTCACCCAAGCAGACAAGGAGGAAAAAGGGTGGGAAATCAAACAACATAGCCCTATAGGATCTTGGAGTGCTGATGATAAACTCAGGTAAGATCAAGAAAATCTTCCCCAACACCCCCCCATGTGTTTAAATGAAGGTTAAAGCATGTAATATAAGAGACCTAAATAGCCCGCAAAAGCAGAGAATCCTCAAAAGTAGACTTAGGAAGGAACAACTGGATCTCTGTTTCATTCAAGAGACAAAATGCACTACACATAGAATGGAAACAATCAACAAACAACAATGGAGAAAATACAATATGGTGGTTGTCAGAAGCCACCAGATGGCAGGAGGCATTCTCACCTTGTGGAACCCATAAGTGTTGAGCCTAATAGCAGCCGAAGCTACCAGGCACACACTAATGGTTAGCATGCAAATCATTGCAAATACGAAGGTCATTCTATGCACCAATGTGTATGGACCCTAGGTGTCAGAGGAAAATAGAAGAATGATATGATACCTAGAAGACCTTAAAACCCGATCCAGTAACCTCCAATGGATCCTGGCAGGGGACTTCAATATTATCACGTCACTTGTGGAGAAAAAAGGAGGTACAAGAATATTGGATAGGGATGCGGAATATTTCTCAATGTTCATAGACTTAGCGGAGATGGTGGACATCAAAACTAATAATGGACAATTCACCTGGAACAATAAACGAATGAACCAATATCAGGTAGCTAGAAGACTAGACAGATTCTTAGTATCAGATTCTATCATTATGCATGGGCTAACCTTAGAATGCAACATCCTTCCCTGGGGAGGGTCCAATTACTGGCCAGTCCAACTGGAAGTAGGTTTCCAAACCACACCGAAGAATAGACCCTTCAGATTTGAGAAATTTTGGATCGAACACCCCACTTTCAGGGAAAAAACCAAATGGTGGTGGCAGGAGGAACAACCAGAGCAAGGGACAAGGATGTTCAAACTCTATAAGAAACTTAAATACATCAAATATAAGATCAAGGAATGGAAAAAGGAAATCTTTGGAAATATAAACCAAGAGAAAAAAAAACATTGAAGACAAAATGAGAAAACTCCAGGAAATCTGCATAGTTGAGGGCTATACAGAGGTTTGGAAAAAGGAAGAGATCTAGATGACCCAGGACTGGGAAGCAAGATGCCAGTAGGAATAAACTCTTTGGCGAAAAAAGTCCTGAATCAGATGGCTAAGGGAAGGAGAGAGGAACACCAAGTTTTTTCATAGAACAACCATTGCCATAAGATCCCACAACAAAATCCTGAAAATTAAGGATCAGGATGGGATCGAGAGAGAATATCACAAGGAGATCGAAACTACTCTGGTAAACCACTTCCATGGGATAGCCCAGGAACCCAATAAAGATAGAACAAAGGCCATCCAAAGGATAACCCAACACATCCCCCGTCTTGTAACACACTGTTTCCCCCAATTTGTAATTAATCATTACCATGCTAATGCATGAGGACAATGTAAATGTATTATTGTTTGAGTTGCAATTAACTGACTGTGGGGGTGAAGCCTTGAAAGTAATGGCCATGATATCACTGGAGGAGGGAAAGCAGTTAATGAAGAAAAGGACTGGTGGTTGAACTACCAACTACCCCCATGAATGGGTGCATGGTCTAGCTGCAGGAAGTCATCCCAAAGTACCACAAGGTCTGGCAGACTAGGTGGACCCAAGCTTCCTTCTAATAGAAGGAAGGTGACAGTTATACAGGAGAAGAGAACAAGGGAGGATACACGGGACAAGAGCACAAGCTTGTAAATGAGATGCGTGGAGCTCTCCAAGGGGAGCATGATAAGAAGGCCGCGAGCTTGATGCGGGAGAGCATATAAAAAACCTCACCGAGGCCATAGCAGAGAGATATATCTGATAGTTGCAGAGAACAGAACCGGAGCTGAAGTTGAACAACGAAAGAATCCTCGAGAATTGCGAGAGTTCCTTGGTGATATCATGGCTTGGCACAAGGGTGGCCAGAGTGCTAATATTGAATGCCTCTGAGCCTATGGTTGGGTGGAAGGACAAACACCCACAGTCAGTTGGTTGGCGGAAACCTGTAATAGATAAGCGATCTCCTGCCCTGTGTAATTTAGCTGTAACTATGTAGGAATTGGTTATAATGTGTATGTTTCAGGAATTGTGCATGATTTCTTAATGGATGTACTGTATCCCTTTCTATACTGCTTGGTTGTATAGTTAGGCTAGTAACAAATTATATGGTTAGGATATGTTTTATACTCGTAAATACTTGTGTCTTATTGTGGCGTAAGCCAGAGTCACGAACTGTGTGTTCGTCGACTGTGGACATAATTTCATGTACGCATGCCAACCTTCCTATTTGTTTAGAGTCCCTTGGAGGATGAAGTCTATTAAGCTCAGAAGAGATAACGCTTTCAGAAGCGTAAGTGAAACCCAACAAGATCGTAGGCCGAGACCTTTGTAGCATTGAAATCTTCCAAGACTAGGGATGATTACCCAGGGACCCTCTGAAGGATCAGGCGATCCGGGTCTGGAAACCCTGTGCAAGAAGGAGTGACTCTTGAAGGTTTTCAGAGTCGTGGGGAGTTGATGCTCAGAGAAACTAGATTTCGTTACCTAAGTTCAGAAAGGATAGAAAGTCCAATTATCGAAAGAGATAATCCTTTTGTTTGATAGACGAATGGACAAAATCCTTTCGGGAGTATTCCAGGTCTGTCAGGACCAATGGATCTAAAGGAAGAGCACAAGCGTTAATGATCAACCCCTTCAGCCTTCTCAATTAGTGAAGGAACCGGGACCGTAGATCCCAGGGTCCATGGGGAGCTACCTTGATTGTCCATCGGAAGGGACATGTGGTGAAAATCCAAATCCATTGGGGATTTGGGCACCACGAGAACAAGGGTGAAGACCGAAGTAAATATGTGAAGTGCAAACTCGTGATAATATCACGACCATTGATCATTACGAAAATATCACAGTCTTTGATTGTCACTAAAGATCATAGCCATTCATTTGGAGGATGTGTGGCGAGTAGACATCATTTCGCTGACTCGCGCGGGAAGGAAGTCAAAGGAAAATTTCATGGATTTCCAAAATGTGAATTCGCGACATCAAATCTGAACCGTCGGATCGATATAGGCCGTGGGTTGTTGATCTAGCGCATACACCTTTTGGGGATTCAATTTCGGGAGTTGGAAGGTGAAGACTCCGCCAGAGTCCCGAAAGGTGGGACACCGAGTTTTAATCTGGATTGTTGGTTGGCAGAAGGATTTGAGTCGTCTGATCACAAAGGAGGGAGACCGTTGATCTGGGTGAGAGATTTCAGGTGTCGAGGATCGGGGAACTAGGGTTCCTTGCAACAATAATCCCGAAACACAAAATCCGGTAGCACCTGTTGGTGGTAGCGCATGGTCACAGGAAAGGGTCATGTGGACGAAGGCCAAAGGAGGAGTCAAAGACCATTAGCCCTTTTGGGTTTTCAGGACTTAGAGGAATGACTCGCTGGATATTGGGATCCCCAGTATCACAAAATGTGAAGGGCCTAAGGGATTGGCCCTAGGTCACAAGATAGGGTCACATGGAGGAAACTAAGAGGAGGAGCTAGAGCCCGTTAAGTCTATTTCGGGTTTTGTAAATTGAAGGAGTTGAGGGACTCAGCAATAGGATTCACAAAACACGAATTCCAAAGTGCCTTTTGAGTAAGGCCCATGGTCGTAGTCGACGATCACATGGAGGGGAAGCTCACACTTGGTTCTTGAATTGCACATGACGGGTTTCAATAGAGGACCTGTGAATTTGTTAAGTAAAGGTTCTGGCAGGAACCAAAGAGTTCTTCCAGTTAAAGAAGAGAAACGATCCAGTGACCGGGAGTTCGCAGAACCCTAGAGGGGAGAAGGGAATCGAAGAGCTGCTTCAGATCAGGCATTTTGAAGGTCCATTGTTCACTATTATAGACCATGGATAAAGGATTCGACCAACCCAGAAAGAGAAATTACATTTCAACTTATGTCATGTAGTGGGTGTGTGACAAAATGGTATCAGAGCATGGTTACAACACTTGGCCTGCTTGGGCTCATGCACGAGTCATATGAAAATATTCTTGAAATACTTTAAGGAATCATATCATTCCTTTGAGAAATGATAGTCAATCCTATAGGAGTGGGATTATGCTAAAGGACACTAATCTTTAAACTAAAATAGAAATGTGAACGAATGGAAAGGATCTGTAGCAATAATGATTATTACTTTGATGAAGGGTTAAATCTAGAATAGGTGTATAACCCCTCATAAACAAAGGAATGAGTTTGATGACCATTCCCTGAAAAGGGAGAGCATGTGTAGTTGTGGACTGAAACAAATTTTGTTTTTGGGTAAAGGAATTGCTGGACAGGGTTTTTCTAATCAAGTTGATAAACAAAGTTGTAGAATTATAGAGTGATTGAGTGAGAAATCCCAACAGCCTCCCTTGCTTGGAGAATAGAAAAACTAATTTTCCAGAGTTCTTGTGGGAGGAGGATGATGGCCTCTATCCGTGACTGTGTTGAGCAGAAGGAAAAACTCTTGATATAATGGTCAAGATTGATCTTGACGTAAATATACTCTAGATTTCTGAACTTGGATACTTGGTAATTCATCCAAATGGTATTAGACATTATTGCTAAAGCTGAGATAAAATGGTTGACTAAATGTTCATCTTGAATGTGGTAAAGGGAGTGTTGGGGCACTTCTAGAATTCCATTGGGTCAGATTGACATCCAGTGGTGGATGGTATCTATCTAGATATAATTGGAAGCTAGTGTGGTTGACTCTGTTACCTTGGGAATGGTTAGAATTTCCCATAATATATTTATAAGTTGGGTAATGTTCCAAGGAGGTTGAGGCGAGAATGTTTTCTTGCCAGCTGTTATAGTATAAAAAGGAAAGTGACCCTGGTGGGTTATTTCCATAAGAGAAGGAAACATTAGTATGAGTTATGATTGCGAGATTAGTCATGAAAGTGATTGTAATCTCTAACTAAAAGAAAAATAAGGATAAAACTAAGTTAGTATGATGAATACTTAGTTGTGTGTGTATGCTTGAGTGCATGGATTTAATGCATTATGAAGATTCTTGATATGAAGCCTGATATTAATACCAGTTAGGAACGAATGATATTAAAATTGCAAGTGATGCACATGTATGATGTATGAGTATAAGTATACTAAAATCCCAATATGATTGCCCTGATGAGTGAAACGTGAGGCAAGAATTTCAATTGTCCAGATTAAATGAATACTATGGATGCACAACTGACTCCATTCTGGGGAGTCATGAAAGTTCTGTTCCAAATAATAGCCTGAGGGGAATGTATTCCATTTCCTCGGGAAACACTAATATAATTATATAAAAGAGTAAACGAGAAAGCATGCTCTCTTGTCATAATAAGAGACAAATGATTATGCCTTTGAACATCACATGAGAAGGATTGTGAATGATCCTGAGTTGACTGATCTTAAAAGTAAAGATGCATGTGGGATGTGAAATATACCTATGGAAACTACACATAGGCTTATGATTATGAGTATAGCTAAGTACATCGTGGATGTAAGTTACCAAAAACCTAGAACATGTGTGGAAGCATAATCTGGAATACATGTCAAAAACGTATGTCTATGTCCCTTAAAGAATGCTTATTAACAAGATGAAGCCATTTAGAGCTTGAGGCCATCACATATAGTGATGGATATGCAAAAAGGAAGTTGCATACCGAAGGATTTCCCAGTGGAGGAACTGTATAAGGAATCTGTCAGAGGAACAGAGTCACAACCCTAATAATTGTTGAAGGTTGGAAAATGGGCTGCAAAGCCTTTCTATATATAAGAATCCTGGATTACATTTTTAAAGTATCACGTGATTAATATAAGACTAACAACTGAATGATAACCACTCCGAGGACCGAGTAATGATGTGCAGGATGCACAGGTTTATGATCCATTATGAACAAAAAGTTTTCTATTAAAGCATGTTGTTGTATTCCAAAAGGGTTAGGGTGAGACCTAACCAAGGCTGCATGGGAAAGGAGCAGGAACATCACAATAAGAGGTAGATTGCATAAGTACAGAGGAAAAAAATTAGAAACACTTTCCTCACCCTAAGAACCCTAAATTGTTTAATAGAGTCGTAGGATTAAAAGAGCAGTTGTGGAGACCGGTATAGTTGATAAAAGGCAAGTAAAACCCCCGAGTATGATTAAATAAATAAATGAGTACATTTAATGGACTAGGCTTGGTTGAAGCCATGATTTAGAAAAGGCAGTAAGGCCTTAGAGATAACTCAACTGGGCTGAAAATTCCCAGGCGGTATAGGAAGAGTTGGAAGAAGGGGAGAGTCCTCAAGTCTTCCTTGCTGAGTATTATGTTTTCTCTTGGATGAGAAAATTGATTCACTAATAAAAGGGAATGTGTTGACATCTTAGTGATAAGGATTGTATTGTTGAAGATACAATCGAAATCTGTTTATGTTGCACTTGTGGAAACATTAAGGATAATGTGATGAAGTACATACAAAAATGCTAGGACATGTTTGAAAATATTTTTATTAATTTAAATGCTATGGTACTTGCATTTCAATTTACATGACGACTAATGTGCTTATGATGTATGCTATGTATAGAAAGGAATTGGAGCTATTAAGGAAGACAATTTCCAATGATGGGCAACCTCAAGCAGAGGGTCACCATAGGAAGGCTGTGGTCGAAAGATTGTTGAAGGGACTATGAAAAATCTCGCAAAAGCATTGCTGATGCGGTAATATTAGAGGGGGGTGCTAGCAGCCATAACTGATATAAAAATGTTCATGCCTATGTGGCACAAGGTATGAAGAGATTGGGTAAGAATACCTTTTGAAATTTTTTACGGTCTTAATGTTATAAAGGAAACGTTGGAAGGTAATTGTATGCCTTGGATACCCAAGTAGGGTATGATTCAAGAAGGAGAACCTGAATAATGGAGGCATGAATATTTGGTAGTTAAGACCGACTGTAACCCTCAGAAGAATTCATGAACTGATATGTCATGAATACATGGACCAATCAAGGAACGATTGGAAACAAAAAATTTCTCATAGATAGCACGTTGCATGGAGTTGCTTCAAGGAAATGCATGTTTACATGAAGCACAAACAATGGAAATTTGCAGTGAGGAAGGAGAACCTTCCAAGGTTTTACTTACATTATGAAAATGCTGAAGGAAAACAAGTTTGGGTGGCCATGAGCAGTGGCACACTGGTTATTAATGGAGGAAGAATGATTAAAGGCATTCATGTGAAACCTTTGAGTTTCATGTATACTGATCTGGGGTGGTGATCCGCCTATAGCAATAAGCATGGTCCTATTGTAAGAGTGAATGAAAATGAATAAGCCATGTGGTGAAGAGCTTGGTTAAATTCCAACACACCATGGCAAAGAACCTATCATAAAGTATGACAAACTTGAAATCAATGCAAGGGTGCATTGGGTATGAATGTGGCCACGAATATTGGTGCAATCATTAAAATCAATTGATACCTGAATTACATTTTAAAATTTTGGTAGGCTGGAATGATGTATAGGTAAGGGATGATGTATCCTTTTGTTTTGTATCTTTGCATAGATGAAAATGACTTGGACTATTAGTATGCATGATTTTGAATATAGATAGATCTATATATATATATATACATGGATGCATGAGAGACTAACAGTTTGTTTGGCTGTGTAAATCATGAATTGCAGGGAGAGAAGGGTCTTGGATATGGCAGTGTTGTAATCCCATAAGGAAGCTAGATTTCCTGATGAGCAAACTGCAATGGATGGTATTTCATTTTTGTGAGAGAGAAATCGATTGTTAGTATGAACAATTCCAAAATTGTTTGTGACAACGTAGTAATAGGGCAATAAAAATGTATGTGAATGAGAACTAACAATTTGATTAGATGACTAGTGATTGAAAAAAGGAAGAGTCTTGGTTATGGAAATGTTGTAATCCATAAGGAAGACCGATTTCTTGCTGAGGTAAAATGTTATGGGAAATAAAGTCCCATGCTTGTGAATCTGGTTCCGTACGTAACATATCTGAAAATAAAAGAAGAGATTGGAAAAATCTATGGGTGACATATTTGCAATAAAAATTCGGAAAGTTAGAATTTATAATGATGTCTCATGAATGTTGTATACCTGTGAAACAGGCTAGGAGAAAATATCTATCCAGAAGGAACAGATGAAGGTTGTCAAAGTTGAAGATGATGAAAAAAATGGCTATTGTTGAGCCATGAAAACCCCGTGATAAGCCATGATCGCTTGAAAATTATTGTGTTGAGGTAACACAAGCTAGAGGGACACCTCGACAGAGAAAGTCTGAGGGATGCCTCGACTGTAAGACTCGATAGAGTCTCTAAAATTCTTTCTGTGCGAGAAAACCTTGGCAAGGCAAGACAGATCACCCTAGGGACTGTATAACAGTGAAGGGGATGCCTGAGCCCGGGCCTGGAGGGTGAGTGACCGCGAGGAAGAGGAGACCTTAATAGTTCTTGTAAACTATTGGGATCATGCACACGGTGGGTATTTCTTCTTGTGTGAGAAAACCTTGGCAAGGCAAGATGGATCGCCCAAGGGACTGTATAGCAGTGAAGGGGATGCCTAAGCCTGGGCCTGGAGGGTGAGTGACCACAAGGAAGATGAAACCATGATAGCTCTTGTGAACTATTGAATTGGAATCATGCACCCAATGGGTAGGTCAAGGAAAAACAATGAGCCTGGATAACAAAACAACCATGTGGATACAAATCCACCAAACTGCACAGATGAGTATTGTGCTGGATTATGAAATTTCCTCTTGAATTTTGAACAACAGTATGATGTTTTCGCACAAAATTGTGATTAATGTGCTTGTTGTCCAAGAATTATTGAAGGCAGGTGATGAAGACTAAGAGCCTGAAAGAGGACCTGACCAAGGACGAAGATCAATACTTCTGAATTGGCCGAATGAGAAAGGCGTGATAGGTTTTTTTGAGAAAGAACACCGAGGACGGTGTTTCTTTAAGGGGGAGGGAATTGTAACACCCTGTTTTCCCCAATTTGTAATTAATCATAATATAGGAATTACCATGCTAATGCATGAGGAAAATGTAAATGTATTATTGTTGGAGTTGCCAATAACTGAATGTGGGGGTGAAGACTTGAAAGTACTGGTCATGATATCACTAGAGGAGGGAAAGCAGTTAATGAAGAAAAGGATTGGTGGTTGAATTACCAACTGCCCCCATGAATGGGATCGTGTTCTAGCTACAGGAAGTCAACCCAAAGTACCGCAAGGTCTGGTAGACCAGGCAGACCCAAGCTTCCTTTTTATAGAAGGAAGGTGACAGTTATACAAGAGAAAACAGCAAGGGAGGATACACGGGACGAGAGCACAAGCTCGTAAGGGAGATGAGCGGAGCTCTCCAGGGGGATCATGATGATAAGGTTGCGAGCTTGATGTGGGAGAGAATCTAGAAAACCTCACTGAGGCCATAGAAGAGAGATATATTTGAGAGTTGCAGAGAATAGAACTGGAGTCGAAGTTGAACAGAGAAAGAATCCTCGAGAATTGTGAGAGTTCCTTGGTGATATCATGGCTTGGCACGGGGGTGGCCAGAGTGATAATATTGAATGCCTCTAAGCCTATGGTCAGGTGGAAGGACGAACACCCACAGTCAGTTGGTTGTCGAAAACCTGTAATAGATAAGCGATCTCCTGCCCTGTGTAATTTAGTTGTAACTATGTAGGAATTGGTTATACTATGTATGGTTCAGGAATTGTGCATGATTTCTTAATAGATGTACTGTATCCATTTCTATATTTCTTGGTTGTATAGTTAGGCCATTAATAAATTATATCGTTAGGATATGTTTTATACTCGTAAATACTTGTGTCCTGTTGTGGCATAAGCCAGAGTCACAAACTGTGTGTTCGTCGACCGTGGACATAATTTCATGTACGCATGCCAACCTTCCTAGTTGTGTAGAGTCCCTTGGAGGATGAAGTCTGTTAAGATCAGAAGAGATAACACTTTCATAAGCATAAGTGAAACCCAAGAAGATCGCAGGCCCAGACCTTCATAGCGTCGAAATCTTCCAAGACTAGGGATGATTACCCAAGGACCCTCTGAAGGATCAGGCGATCCGGGTCTGGAAACCATGTGCAAGAAGGAGTGAATCTTGAAGGTTTTCGGAGTCATGGGAAGTTGAAGCTCTGAGAAACTGAATTTCATTACCAAAGCTCAAAAAGGATAGCGAGTCCAATTATCGAAAGAGAGCATCCTTTCATTTGATAGACGAATGGACGAAATCCTTTCAAGAGTATTCCAGGTCTATCAGGACTAATGTATCTAGAGGAAGAGCGCAGGCATTAACGCTCAACCCCTTTAACCTTTGCAAGTAGCAAAGGAATCGGGACCGTATATCCCAGGGTTCATGAGGAGCTACCTTGACCATCCATCAGAAGGGACACGTGGCGAAAATCCAAATCCATTAGGGATTTGGGCACTGGGAGAACAAGGGTGAAGACCAGAGAAAAATTGTGAAGTGAAAACTCGCGATAAGATCACGACCATTGATCATTCTGAAAAGATCACAGCCGTTGATCATGACTAAAGATCACAATCGTTCATTTGGAGGATGTGTGGCATGCAGACATCATTTCAGTGACTCACTGGGGAAGGAAGTCAAAGGACAAGCTCGTAGATTTCGCAAAATGTGAATTCGCGACATCAAATCTGAACTGTTGGATCGAGATAGGTTGTGGGCCATTGATCTGGTGCATACACCTTTCAGGGATTCAATTTCGGGAGTTGGAAGGTGAAGACTCCACCAAAGTCCTGAAAGGTGGGACACCAGGTTTTAATCTGGACCGTTGGTTGGCAGAAGGATTTGATTCGTTTGATCACAAAGGAGGGAGACCGTTGATCTGGGAGAGAGATTTCGAGTTTCAGGGATCGCAGAACTAGGGTTCCTTGCAACAGTAATCCTGAAACACAAAATCTGGTAGCTCCTGTTGGTGGTAGCGCGTGGTCACAAGAAAGGGTCATGTGGACGAAGGCCAAAGGAGGAGCCAAAGACCGTTAGCCCTTTCGGGTTTTCGGGACTCAGAGGAACGAGGCACTAGATATTGGGATCCTTGGTATCACGAAACATGACGTGCCTAAGGGATTGGCCCTCGGTCATAGGACAGGGTCAGATGGAGGAAACCTAGAGGAGGAGCTAGAGCCCATTAAGTCTATTTCGGGTTTTGGAAATTGAAGGAGTCGAGGGAATCAACAACAAGATTCACGAAACGTGAATTTTGAAGCGCCTTTTGAGTAAGGCCGGTGGTCACAACTGATGATCACATGGAGGGGAAGCTTGCGGTTGGTGTTTGAATTGCGCACGACGGGTTTCAATAGAGGACCTGTGAATTTGTTAATTAAAGGTTCCGACAGGAACCAAAGAGGTGTTCTAGTTAAAGGAGAGAAACGATCCAGTGATCAAGAGTTCGCAAAACCCTGGAGGGGAGAAGGGAATCGAAGAGTTTCTTCAGCTCAGGGATTTTGAAGGTCCATTGATCAAGATTACAGACCATGGATAAAGGATTTGACTAACCCAGTCCTGTAGTGGGTATGTGACACGTCTAGTCATTGAGGAACAAAATAACAACCTAAATAAACCCATTGTTGAGGAGTAAATTGACCAAGTGATCCAGGAAATGCCCAATGGGAAATCCCCGGGTCCAGATGGCTTCACAGTGGAGTTTTTCAAATCCTGTTGGGAAGTAGTCAAACATGACGTTTATAGGGTAGTGGAGGACTCTAGACGGTCAACCTCCATTCTAAAAGCACTAAATGCTACAATGATTACTCTAATTCCCAAAGAAAAGGAAGGAAGGACCCACGACCATTACAAACCTATAGCTCTATGAAATGTGGTTTACAAGATAATCTCCAAAGTCATAGCCAATAAATTGAAACCCCTCCTGCCCACACTGATCTCACAAGAATAGACAGGATTTTTGGAAGGAAGACAAATAATGGACAACAACATCCATGCCCATGAGCTAATCCACACCCTGAAAATTCAGAGGAGAGGTGGAATGATAATACAACTGGATCTAGCAAAATCTTATGACAAACTTTGTTGGCACTATATGGTCAAGACTCTGGAAGCCTTTGGCTTCACCCAGCACTGGATCAGCTGGATAGTCAGCCTAGTTTCCACGACAAGTTACTCTCTCCTAATAAATGGAACCCCAGCCAAACCTTTCTGGCCCACAAGAGGCATCAGACAAGGAAACTTGATGTTCCCCTTCCTGTTCATTCTGATGATGGAAGGTCTCAGTCAAAGCATGAAAAGCGCAACAACTGTAGGATAAATAACAGGCATCAAACCTTTCAAAAACTGCCCTACTTCCACACATCAACAGTTCGTGGATGACACCTTACTCCATGGCATACCCACGGTCAAGGAAGCAAAATCATACAAAAGAATCCTAGAAGAGTTTGGATAAGCCTCGAGTGTAGAGATCAACCACTCCAAATCTATGATCTTTTTCTTTCACACCAACCCTCCAATCTAAAGAAATCTGGCCAATATCTTGGGCTTTGAATGCAAATCACTCCCAACCAACTACTTGGGCATCCCCCTGATAGACAGGGCATACAAAATGTCAACTTGGGAGGGATTTATCAACAAGTTACAGGAGAGGGTGAAAAAATGGACGTACATATCCCTCAACCTAGCGGGAAGACTCATTTTTGCCAAATTGGTTCTGCAAGCAGTTCCAACTTTTATGATGTCCATTTTTCCAACCCCCAAGGGGATACTACAAAAAATAAGAACCATCCAAAGGGACTTCCTGTGGTGAGGAGCGGAAACAAAGAAAAAATGGGCCTTGGTGGCATGGGAGAAGGTCCGTAAACCAAAAATCAAAGGAGGCCTAGGGCTACAAGACCTGCAAGTAACCAATGACGCCTATAGGGAAAATATCTGGTGGCAATGGGTCAAAGAAAATACTACACCATGGGTAAACCTCTGGCAGGCCAAGTATGCCCCAGAAGGCCAAGTATGCCCCAGACACAAATTATCAGAACATAATCCTCTTTAGGGGAAACAGGGAAGGATCATCCATCTGGAACCTAGATTGGCACAAAAAAACATGGATCCAGACACACAGCCTTTGGGAAGTAAGGAATGGCAGAACAACCAGATTCTGGGAGGATGCCTGGCAACAAGAACCTAGAATGGAAAATCTGGACATGGAGGAACTCCAACAAGAGATGACCGTGAAAGGTAAAAAAAAAGTCTACCACTACTGGAAACAAGAAACAGATCGCAACAGATGGAGAATCTGGGACACTCTCAGTCCACAAAATAGAGACCAGACCGCAACAAGCATAGAAGAGGTGGAGGAGGAACTGGGGAGAAGGAAAATTGCAGTCTCAGAAGAGGATGACCAACTGAGATGGAGACAAAAAAATGACGATGAATTCAACTTGAAAGAATTCTGACATTACATCGAGGACCAGGACCAAGAATATCCAACGCAACAATGGGATAAGCTTTGGAACAACCCCCAATGGCCAAAAATAAAAAATTTCAAATGGTTAATACTCCACAACCGAATTCTAACTTGGGAAAACCTAAGGAAAACAGGATTCATAGGCCCATCAATATGCCACCTCTGTCAAGCTAAGGAAGAGACAATGAATCATCAACTCGACGAATGCATCTACACAATAGAGATCTGGGACTGGGCAACAGGTATCTTTCGACAGTCCAATAGGATCTGAGGTAACATCTGTGAAACTATCAATATATGGAAAGAGAATTACAGTGAAAATGAAGAGGTGAACCTATGTTGGATCCTCATTCTGGGGATGATCATATGGGCAATATGGAAAGAAAGGAAGAGACGCATCCTCAAGAATGAAAGCCGACCGGAAGGGAAACTCAAGGAAACAATACTCTCCCTGATAAGAGAAACGGTATAGAGCCGCAACTATCATACAGGAAGAGCACAACTCGTAGACCAGGAATCCCGAATCCTAGAATATTTTCACCTGAAAGACGGGCACAACCACAGTCATGCAAGGATGTTACCACAACTCCCAGTAGGTGAGCGCAAATACAAGCCCCCCCCAGTAGGATCCCTCAAGTTTAATTTCGACGGGGCATCAAAAGGTAACCCAGGAATGACAGGAATGGGAGGGGTAATCAGGGAGAGTGATGGAAACATAATCTGGCTGTACACTAGCAGTATGGGAAACTCAACCAACAACGTCACAAAATTCGAAGACCTGGAGATTGACCTCGAGATCCTAAGCCGTGAAAGGATGAAAAACACCATCGTGGAAGGTGATTCCATGATGATTATCAACACAGTGAAGAGACTCCAAAATGGCATCAAAGTGAGAAAAATTCAGAGGCATTGGCGCTTGGCACACTCCCTACAAAAAATCCAGGAGCATTTGCAGACGAGGAACACAGTGGAGTTGTGTTGGGTACGCAGGTCAGAAAATGGACTAGCGGACATAATCACTAATGAGGGGGTCAACAAGAAAGAATCAGAACTAGACACTATCTGGAGTAACATCTAGAATGGTAAGTTCAGAACAGACTGCATTCAACTAGAGACAAAATACCGTGACGACAACCAAAGTGCGAACGACCACACTGAGGAAGGAGGTGCAAGAATAACTGACGGGCACAAAGGAACCAGGAAGAATCTGATTTGCCATCACTCAACCATGAGTTACAATGTAGACTCAGACCACACAACAAACGGGGGTACGACACCAAGGTCTTGTCAATAGGAATAAGTACAGGGGTTGTTCATGGGAAATAAGAGAAGGTAATCAACATGTAGCAAAGGATGAAGGGAAAACAGTGTTACGGTGGTTAAGTATGGATACACCTCATCCAAGTACAGATACGGGGAGTGGCACAATTGGTTGTACAACATGCAGAGACAAGGGTTGGCGCAAGGCTTATGGTCGGGTCATCAAGAGCACACATACTGAGACAGAGAAAAAGGATAGAAAGGTACACCTCTATGGGAAGACCATGATTGCTAGGATGAGCCCACAGCTGAGGAAATCCCATAAGAGAAGAAGCACTAGGAATAGCTATAGACAGGAAAAGAGCAACTGCAGGGGCTATCATAAAAACAAGGGAGGTGAAAATAGGAACAGGAGGAGAACCCAAGGCAAAAACTACCACAAACTAGCCAAGATGGTACACATGAACAAAAATTACAGTAAGAGAAGCCCCCAAGGGAAAGAACCTCTGATAATCTCCCAGAGGATTACAAGGATGGAGAAAACGGCCAGAGAGGCCAAGGGCACCTTTCATATGCAGGTAGAACCAAAAGGCAAAGCAATCATCACTAGGTGGGAGAAAGAAATAAATACCAAATGCAAGGGTAAATCATGGAAGGAACTGATACAGGAAGCAGACTGGATAAGGGACCCAGGGGCCACACAACCCGGAGTAACCCTCTACCACAAAATGGTGGAGGAGGCTTGGTGACAAAGATGTTAATAGGCAAGGTGAGCTCTGAATGGAAATATGCCAGTCGAAAGGATAACAGGGACCACAAAAAACTGCTTACAGAGATCCTGAGTCGCCTCAGCAACTTGGAAGCTAGTACAAAATGGCTAACGGAGGACCAGAGGGACCATAAAGAGAAAATGGAAAGAATGGAAGGCCAATTCCACCTATACTTGCGCTAAGTCCACCACATGGACATCATGCCAGCGGACCGGAATGGAGCCCTAGCTTGCATCAGAAAGACGTGTATGGTGGTCCAGAGGGATGAGAACAAGGAAAGAAAGGATGAAGGAAAAAAACATCTCATCATCCTGAACTAGCGTCGGTTCAGCCATTGGTCTAGTCGTGTTGCTCAACGTAGGTGCAACCTCCTTTTTATATGATTATGTCTTATATATATATACTTTTGTTTAGCTCTTCAAAACTGGATATAGTAGGACCGGGCTGGTTTCCCAAGGTGGTGGCCCAGCCTACCCCTCTGCTATATTAGAAAGAGAAACTCTGGATTCCCTGATCTGGTTTCCATTTTGGTAGATCAAGGGATCCCCCCTCCTTTTGTATCATAACCTCTTTCAGTAATACAAGAACTCACACTCACTTACAAAAACAAATATTATTTTTTATAAAATTAATAATTGGAAAAAAATAAATGCAAAAACGAATGGTGTGGATTTTGTTTGTTACACTACAAATGAAAAGGTTCGTCAAAGTCTATCACTTTTCAAAACCCATAGTCTAATTGTTCTACATTTTTGTTTTTGTTTTGGGATATTTTTTCATGGATATTTCGGCAAGAAATTGTTGAATTTGTAGATTGGAGTGGTTATTTCTATATAATCCAACTGCCCCATAGGTTTTTTAGCATGTCGAATCCATTTCTACATTCAAAAATGCAATTTAAACAACAAAAAATTGTGATTTTGTAAAAATTTATGTCACCAAATTCCAGCAAAAAAGGAAAAAACATAGAACAGTTAGACAACACCCTTTTCTAAATACCTAACGAATTTATGCCCCAAAAAAACACCACTTTTCAGAGTCGTAAATTTATGCAATAAAATCATCTTAACACGTGGTAACATGGGCTACTTAAAAAAAAAAAAAAACTTAACCATTTTTACACTGGGATTTTAATAGTTTTCATTATAAATAATCATAAGAAATATTCACAATTTGGCAATTTGTGAGAGATAATAAATGTTTAGATAGATTTTAAAAATAATTAAAAATATATGTATTTTAAATATTTTAAAATAATAGATTAAAATAAATATATATTAATTTATTTTATGATAATTAAATTATATTTTTTTCCTTTTGTCATGATTGAATTTTTTTTTCCAATTTAATTTATTTAATTTATTGATAACATAGACATGCCATATTTACTTGTATTATAAATGCTTCTCATTACTTTCAATGTAGTTCTTATTTGTTTGAAGAGTAAATATTTTTTTATTCGAATCCAACGAAATAGATCTCAGTGAAATCACTATTTTTTGTTGTTTAAATTGTATTTTTGAATGCATAAATGAATTCAACACCTTGAAAAACTATTGGGGCACTCGAATTATACATACACAATCACTTAAATATTGAGTTCCAACAATTTTTGGATGAATTTTGGGAAAATTTGATTAAAAACAAATGCCCATAAAAACGTCAAAAAGTCAAATGTTTAGACTACGAGATTTACTTGTATTATAAATGCCACTGTGTACTCTCAATGTAATTCTTATTTGTTCGAAGATGCAATACTTTTGCAAGTCAAAAGGTAACATTTTTCATGGGGTTCAAAGGGTAACATCCATGATATCTCATGGGGTTCAAGGGGTAACATCCATGATGACTTCTTGTCATTGTTGATGAATGAGATGAAGGGGCAACATCACTATAGGGTTTGGGGTAATACCTCAAAATATCATTCATAAAGGGGGTTTTTAAATTGTGAAAAATAAAGTCAATATACCGTAAGGATTGTGGGGCTCGGGAATTTATAAGTATTAGAGGTATAAAAAGAGATTCTAGTAAAAATATGGGATATCTAGTAAAAATAGGTTGTTTTTTTTAATTGAAAAGATGTATCGAGAGAGGGGTTCAACGAAAAGAATTTGGAAGATATTTATTAATAACTAGTGAAATTAGGGGTATTCTTTAATATTCCACAAGCACATGTGCTATGTCACAAGTTCATTAAGTAAATACCCCATGACACTCAACAAGTCACTTGCACACTCATTGGTGAAACACACACTTCTGAAATCTAGAAATGTCAATTAACATTAATATTATTATGCTAACACAACAACAAACATGTCTTCAAGACAAATAACCACCCCATCAACAATTATAAAATTACACATCTTCGACATCCAACACATGGATTCTAGTCACTAAAATATAATTACATGTATATGATGTATATGGTGTATTATATGAAACATAAAGCATAGAACAAGTTTGCTCATAGTTAGTTATTCTCTCTCTCTTTCTCACATAATATTCTCACATAATATTGTGAGAAACATTTACACACTAATACAAATACAATTTCTTTCAAATTTACTTTGTATATGTCTTATTCATTTTTTTTCCTTTATTTTTGGTCATCCTAATGCATCCATAACTTAATTCATACATATTATACATTAAAATACATTTTAGTACAATATTGTTGGTTTAATTATAGAGAGTTGCTATATGAAATTTGTTATATAGGTGTGTGTATGAATTCCTCATTATAAATTCTTATAAGTGAATTTGAGACTTGCAACTACAAAGGTTATTGAAATATTTGTACATAGATTAGGTTACTAAGATGTGCATGTATAAGTTACGAAGGTGGGCACATACAAGATATTGAAAATGAAAATGATCATTTATGTTGAAACTTAACACACATACTTTTTTCACTAATTTTTATTACAACTCATTTATATGATTATTTATTAGCATTAGGGTAGAGCTACCAATTGGAAAGAAACTTAAAATAAAATAATAACCATCTTCATTATATTATAATAAGTAGTTATTTTTCATTTTCCCTTAAAACCAACTATACAAATGAACAACGTTGTTGGATTACTGAGAGGGGGGTGAATCAGTAATAGAGAAATTTAATCATTTTTAACCAAATAATCCAAGTGTTATGTTAATGTAGAATTATCATCCAATAATGAGCAATGAACAAATGAACAATCATACACATATACAATACACCAGTGTTTTACGTGGAAACCCAAAGCGGGAGAAAACCATGTAATGCTTTTTCTTATATGTCTTGAAGAATTACATTCATTGGAAGCACCAACTTCCTTTGTTTTCCAGTTGTAACTGGAAGGAGGCTCCAACCCCCTATTTTCTCAGGATACAACCTGAGGGAAGCTCCAACTCCCCAATTATCTGGCTACAACCAGAAGGAGGCTACAACCTCATATGTTCTCTTACTACAACCGGAAGGTGGTTACAACCACCTGTCCTTGCCCCGTCCAACCGCCCTGAAGTAGAAGTAGAATGATGGAACCACTATCACATTATCACTGTGAGATATACTGTTGTAAACCTATACCAATAAATCTGAACCATGCATCAATCATGCATCAACCTATACCTCAACATGTAATCAACATGTACCATAAACAAGTACATTAACCATGCACCAACCTGTACTAAACAACCTGTAATCAACATCTACCATAAACACGTGCATACAACCATATACCAAGTATGTACCAATCATGTGTCAACTACTCATCAACTATGACTCATCAATATGTACCAACATCATCAACTATACACCTCATGTATGTGCCAACTCA
>JZKD02S0752544.1:235312-250942 GCA_000966675.3 Picea glauca
GTATTCACTTTGAATTATAGTACACTCATCACTTCACTTTATTATTTACCTTCTAAAATCTCTTAAACCACTTTGACTACTTTGATCTTTTGGGGCTTCTAGATGACATATGAGGATCCTTCAACTTCGAAAGGCCATAACTCTCAAACCATGAGGAGTTATGTGACATTCCACATACCACCAGAAATGGAATGACATGTACTATCCATCTAGAATAGTATTACCTTCAAATATAAAAAAAAATCATATCATTATCCATCAAACAAACTTGGGCCCACTACCCAAACCTTTGTGCTGCAAAGCTTTGTTTAAAAGTTGACATCAATGACAACCAACCTTAATCAACATATACAACTGCATGAGATAATTTGGATACACATTCTTTTAAAACCATATTCAAAAAAATTATACATAGTTTATAAATACTAATATAATATAACAAGACTAAAATCCAAGAATAGAATAGTAATCGCACATCATTTAAGAAAAGGTATCATTTCACTTTTATAAGCCATGGATGCCCAATTTAATAAGTTAGAATTTGCAATACATTCCCTTCTTTAAAAGAATGTCATTCAACCATTCCACTCATCCTTTTTCTCCATTGGAAGTTTGATAATGCTTTTAATAAAAGTCTCTCATAAATGCATACCTTTACTCCGAGAGAGGTTTATTCCTTGAGGAGATGGCTGTGGGATCTCAACCGCTTTTGGTTCATTGTAGTTATAAAGTATTAAATCATTTTGAGGGATTCGTTTTTAATGTTGGTTACATTATTAGAAAAATATGAAATTTTGATAAGTTTAAGTATATTTAAGAATAAATATTAAAAGAATAAGTCGAAAATTTTCTTATCAACTTAATAAAATAATTGATGTTCTAACTTAAATAAATAAAATAATGATTTTTTAACTTAAATAAATAAATAATAAAAAATAATCTTTTAACCTAAATAAAAATAAGAATAAATATTAAATACATTTAAAAAAGTGAAAAATCTTATTACCCACTTAATAAAATAATGACATTTTAACTTAAATAAGTAAGAGCATAAAAACGTTGGTATGCTTTATATGGTATATTGTTATATTGAAATTCTGGGGTAGGTTTGTGTCTTTTTATTTTAAATTTATAAATAAATTTATTTTGTTTTTATTTTTATTTTTTTTTATAGAGAATGTTTTTTTAATTAACTATTACATATCAATTTTCAATACAAACCATTCTTTTCCAGATCTCCTTCTTATCACAACCACAACGAGACAACGTCAAATTTTAATACTCTAAACTTAAAATTGGTTACACTCTCTTCCTAAAAAAAAATTATAAATAATAACCAACTCTCAACCCAAAGTTTAATAAACTTTGAATGAATTATTAATTAAAAGAAAACTCTTCTCTACTCTTCTATGATAACACTTAGCTAACAAGAATCCTTGTTGAGATTGATTGGTGAATGAAATTTGTGTATCACACTAGTTTTTCACAAAATTTCAACAACCCAACCCAATAATTGAATCTTTATAATTCTTACAAATTAGGTGTAAAACTTGCAACCACTTGATGTGAATCTAGTTTCTGTAACATATTTCATATTTGTGTTTTATGATTTCCTATATATAAACTTATATATTGTTTTTTAATAATTGTGAAAAACAATTATATAAAAAAAAATATACAGATTAAAAAATTGTAAAATATAAAATTTTATTAATTTAGCAAGACATCCCTTAGAAGTGTATTAAATTAGTTTTTTTATTTTATTTTAAGAATCACAAAAAAATTGGATTGAGAGAGAATGAAAAGTGGAAGGAGTTAAGAGAGGAACTTTGAATGGGTTAAGGTTTGTAGGTTGGCAAGAGGTGGTGGTGTAAGGATTTGCAGGGTGCTCAAGATAATGACAAACATAAAAATCTTGTTGCAAGAGGGTAGCAAGGCAGGGATTTCATTTAAGGATGTGTTATTAGTGGAGGTCAACAAGTTAATGGAGATGGGGGTGCAGGAAAATAAATTTCTAAAGGCCCTTAGGTATGATAGGAAGACTAGAGAGTACGACAAAAAAAACATATTTAGACAAACAAGCTAAGAACCATGTGGGAGGATTCCTAGAAAAAACTTCATAAAATTCAAGGTATGAAGTAACCTCAACAAACTAGGAGGCTACATACAATATACAAGATAATGTTGTGATTGGAAATTTCATGGGGATTTGGCCCTCAAAGAAATCCTTAATCTAATGGATCAACTTGCATTGGAAGCCAAAGGGCCAAGTGGACCTGAAACTCAGATCCAAGGGATTTTTACAACAATCTTCACAAGTATGGAGGATAGGGAGTAAATATTTGAAGAAGGGAAATATTTATTTAACTATGGAAAGAGAAGTTTATCCTGGAAAAGGAGAAATTCACAACAATGCCTCTCTGGATCTATTCGTACTCTCTTCCATGGGAGTTTTGGGATGAAAAAACTTAGTAGGAATAGGGAATACACTCAACAACTTTGTCAAAACATCTGAAATCATAAAGACTAGTAAGTACACTACATATGCTAGCACCTGTCTATATGAACATATATGGGGCCATGATCTAATCTATTGGTATCAATATCCACGATTCAAAATGGAACCAAACTTTGGTTTATGAACACATACCCTTTAGATGCAAAAAATGCCATGAACATGGCCACTTATTTCGAGATTGTCCACTGAATGCTAGCATCAACACCAAGAAATAGAAATAAAACACAAACAAAGAGGGTTTCATCAAAGTCCCTACCAAAAGAAAATCAAATAGCGCATAAGCTTTTGTAGCATTGTTCAACATTGCCCCTAAAGAGTATCCTCTCACTCTTACCACCCTTGAAATTTCTAAATATTAATATCCTTTTTTATAACTATTATATGTTAATTTTCTACATTTTAATAATCTTCTTCATCTTAATAATTTAATATTATTTATTTATAAAATCAATAAATTAAAATAAATTAATTATTTAAATAAAAAAATAAACTATTTAAATTTTATATGTAACAATAAAAATGAAAACACTTTACCACACAGTCAATCCACCACTTTTCAAAGTACCTCATAAATTTATGCAATAAACCACTACTTTTCAAAGTACCTCCTAAACGTATGCAATAAAATTACCTTAACACTTGCTACTCAATATTAAAACCTTACCATTTTTGCACTCACATTTTAAGGTTTTAAAACGGGTTAAGGTTTTATTTTTGAGTAGCATTTCATAAGTTTAGGTACAGTCCATGAATGTATCCACAGTATTAATCAGAAGAAATTAAAGTTTTTTATTTTAAAGTTGGATCTTCAAAAAGATTATGATTGTGTTAATTGGGACCTTTTGCGCATTCTTCTCCTTCAAATTGGGTTGGACCTAAATATGACTAACTGGATTATGAGTTGTGTAGTCTCTACCTCATATTCAGTCTTGATTAATGGATAAGCAACAAAATTCTTTAACAGCGGAAGGGGATTGAGGCAAGGTTGCCCCTTATCGTCGTTGTTGTTTATATTGGTGATGGAAAGTTTGATTTTGCTACTGAAAGAAAGACAAAGAGAGGGTAAATTGACAGGTATTCAAGTGTCTAAATCAATTAAAATATTGCATATATTATTTGTGGACGATGTGATTATAATGATTGGTGCCACTATTCATGAGTGGTGGGAAATAGATAAAGTTCTTAAATTTTTCATCTTGACTTCTGGTTTATTGATCAATGCATCGAAGTCGACTTTGGCCTGCACCCAGTTTTCAACATGGATCTTCTTCGACCTTATTTCCCACCATTATTGGACACCTTAGAGATAGAAAAACAACTGAAACCAACAGAGCTCAACCCCGACTTCATACAACATGAATCCAGTGATCATATTGTGGACAAACGGGTCAAGGGAACTCGCCAGCAAAGGATCCAACTTTATCGAGTTATCAAAGAAGGGCAACTCCTACACCAAGGAAAGTGGCTCACCCATGGCCAAATTCAGCAGAAATTTTCTCATCTAATGAGGGAACTCAACGCAATGGAGACCATTGCTTCCTAAGTGGGGAGGATTGATCCATATCGATTTTGGTGGCCTCCCACCTATTCCAACTGGCTCATTTTGGCAGTTTTCTAGTTCGACATTTTTTTCCTAGCTTTCGGGTCCCTGACTTTCGGGGTCGTTTTGAGGCCCTAAACAACGTTTTTAGGGCTCACCATGTTGAACGCACCGCCCACACTAAGAGGGGGGAGTGAATTAGTGTGTGGACTATTCTAATTTTTTCTTCTCTTAGGTTAGTAGTTAAAACATATTTTAACAGATTAAGAACAATCAAATCATAATCACAATGGACACAAAGACACCAGATGTTTGTATAAGATTTTGTATAATTGATATGAATATATGTGAAAGAGGATTTTCCCAGCATCAACTGATTTGTTTCAGCACCAACTGAAGTAAGGAGCACCAACTCCTCGGAGAGCACCAACTCCTCGGAGAGCACCAACTCTCAAGAAAGACCCAACTTGTTGATAGAGCCCAGTCTATCCAACTAGAGTTTATTCAACTCTAGTAGTAGTGATCCATTATAGAATCAATTCTTATCTCGTGATCAGAGGTATACCATAAAACACTCATCACCACATTTCATCTTCTCTCTGACATTTGTGCCTTCTCCACTTTATTTATCCTCTTCAATTCATCTCAAATTCTTTGCTTCTACATCTCTCTCTTATATTCACACGGACCTCTGGTCTAGATACGCCTCTTCACTTCACAAGCCACGCTTCATTACCAAGCACAATTTCAAGTAAACCAATCATGGTGTATTTATACTTGTTTATGCTTCAAAACTTATTTAAGTTATTGAGCCAACTTGTGAAACAAGTTATAACTAACTTGTCCATTTACAATATCTTTTGGGACCACCAGTTCATCAATCTGGGTCTTCAACATTACACCTGGAATCCCCTTTCCTTTCACAAATTGATCACAGTCATGGATCGATTTCCTTCATCTATGTGATAACAGAGATCAACACTTCCTTCAAACCAATTCATATGATCAATGGCGTAGAACCACAGGCTTAACAATTTAAGCGACCCATACATTCGGCCCTTTAAAGTCTCTTGACCATATGACCAATGGCAGTGACCTCACGTTAGGCGACACGAGCACTTGAGATTTTATTGATTCAATGGTCACGATTCAATCTCCTGAAATGGACGATTGTCGGGACTTCAGGTCTTCTCCCTTCGGGTCTTCGTGAATTCCAACATTTCAAATCTTCCCAAATACGATATCGCTGAATAGATCGGACGGTTCACATTATATCTCAGAACCAGATCAATGGTTATATACGATCCTTACGTCTATCCTTCATTGCTTAATCCAAAGGCCATGACTTAATCAAGCAATGAGATGGATGGCCACCAAATAATCCACGACTTCGTCTATTTTGCTTACGCTATCCTTCCACTGTGTTTTGATAAATGATTGAGAATGCAACCAAACATCGGATTTACGGACGATATCTCCTTCGGGTCTTCGTACTTCGGACATTTTGTGTCTCAACCCCTTCTCTCCTTTGTATTTCAATCTTTTGGAGCTAACAATCTGTTGACGCATGTCCCTTTCTTGATCAACGGTAGAGATCCTTTCACGTATCCGGGCTTCGAAATTCTCAAGACTCAACTCTCATTGTAGCATGATCAACGGTTGAGAATACTCTCGAAGCGATTTTTCAGATCAGACGACTTATGTCTGCTTCGGGACTTCAGCGTTCGGGACTTCGGGACATTGGGCTAGTGCGATGGTAAAACTTCTGAAGCAAAACTCCCAGAGTGACGTAACTACTTTCGTCACTTGATGATGTGTCACGATCCAAGAAGTTGCCATGTGTCACTCAGATTCGTGGTTTGCACAGACCTGAAATGTTGATTTCAACTTGACACTTGTCTTACTCTGATTGCGCCACATGTCATTGTTGACATAGTTTTGATGACATGAATCCTCATGTGGCACATGCTCTTCTCCTCGATCTAATGGTTGTCCTAACTCTCGATGTATTCTTAGGTCGACTGCTGAGAGTGATTTTAGATCTTCATCCTTTGGGACTTCGTGACTTTTGACATTTGAAACTCCTGAAGCAATTCTCCCAAAGTGACTTAGCTTTCCCACGTCACTTATTGACATGGTACGATCCAATTTCCTCTTGACGCTTGTCATCGTTTGATTATGCCATGTGTATTTGTTGACATGGTCTGCCAATGTGATCTATCGAGTGTCCTTGCTGACGTGTTTTGCTGACCAATAGCCCTGATCCAATGGTCCTCGTTTGACCTCCAAATCTGACGATCCTTAATCATTTTGGATTTCTGGGCTTCGGGTATTTCAAATCTCAAACTTTCCAGAGTGTAACCTCCTCACAGCTTTATACCTGAACTGATTGTTGTCCGTTGATCATGAACTTAGATTGACGACACGATCTTTCAACGTTGCATCTCCTCTAGCTTATCATGTCCTTCCACTCAGAATAATCCAAAGACTGACGGAGATTCACATTTTGGGACTTTCAAATCTCATACTTTCCAGAGCATAACCTCCTCACAACTTTAGATACGAAGTGAAGGATGTTTGTTCGATCAGGATATTAGATTGATGGCTTGATATGTCTGCATTGCAGCTCTTGTAGCTTATCCTGTCCTTCCACTTTAACATGATCTAACGGCATACGGGAATCGGGTTTAATCCGACAGCTGAAGGGTATTCATATATTCAAACTCACAGCCTCTTTACCTCTCTTATCCTATCCTTCCACTCAAAAGTGATCCAACGGTTATGGAGATTCTTGAAGAAGATCAACGGTCGACGATGATTACGGAACTACAACTTGTGAGTGATTTAATTCGTCAACCAAACTCCACAATTCATTCTGGTTGTAGATTTTGCGATTGCGCATCCGACGGTCATCACTCAATCCGACTTAATCTAATCTCTTCTAGGATCAACCACAGTCGTCGATCTCCAAGTCTATGAGATATGACGATCTAGACCAATTATGGGATTAGAACTAGCGAGTTCTTTACTTCTTCTTTCGCTCCCCGCAATTCATCCCTATCGTTGATCTAGTTGGCAGATCCGACGGTCACGATCCTCCTATGATCCTCAAGCCCACGGTCACTCATATGACCAATGTCTATTATATTTAGATGATCAAGACAATTAACCTTGATCGGACGGCTGTTGAGGCCTCTCACTCTTGATCAGATGGTTGTTGAATCTTCTCACCCTGAGCTTGCGTTTTTCCTTCTGAGCTTTGATATATGCATTTGTGAACCCTCTTGAGCTTTTATCATAGGAATATTGTTGATTCTATCGTGATAAAAAATAATCACGAATTGCTTCAGCCTTTCTCTGCATTTTCTAACGTATTATGCATTTGCTTACGTACTGCATTTTCCCTTATGAGCTTTTGATCTTCATACTATTTGCTTCTTTGGATATACTGAGCAATGTGCTTATCCTTCTGAGCTTCGATCTTCATATTGTTCGCTCCTCTTGTTCACTCCTCCTCCTGAGCTTGTGATTTCGATATCTGCATACTATTTGACATCTTCTACAAACTAATATACTTGTTGACATCAATGACAATCTCATCTATGGAAATTCATCATTAACAACAAATCATCACATCGACTGTTGACATCAATGATAATATATCTAACAATACCCCCCTTTGTCATTGAGGAAAACCCACTAACTTCATATACAAAACTCCCCCCATAATAATGCTTTCATCTTATGAAGTTTTCTTTTTATGAAGTTTTCCTTTTATGAAGTTTCTCTCCCCCTTTGACATCAATGGAAAAGGGTTTTTCCTCCTGTGGTAAAGCTTTGTATATTACTCACTAGAATATGAACTTGAGTAACACATCTTGCAATTATGTTCTTCTTGTCATAATTGAATGACTCCCCCTGTCAATATGCTCTTCTCTCTGCTTCTGACTACTCTCCCCTTTTGTTTCTGAAAAGGTAGCTATTCCTGACAAGGTTTCTTCCCCTGTTAATTTGCTAACTTATTATCTCAGTTGATTGGTATTTTTGTGTTTCAAATGAGTAGTCTTATTGGTACCAATATTTGTAGTGATCGAGTCTTTTCAAAACTTAATCTAACTACTTTCTTATTTTTCTAATAAAAACTTCCCTTGAGTATTCACTGACTGTTATCCCCCTTTGTTTCTAAAAGGGTATCTTTTACTGACAGGGTGTCTTCTCTTGTTATCTCTACAGGATGTCATGTACCTCATTTTGTACATCAGTATGTTGCTCCTGCAGATGTCGATGTCCTACTGGAACACAGCGCAATTGTAGCTCATCTTACTCAAACAACTCTTGGATATGCCCATTGATTCTCGTTGGTATCTAACCAGATGTATCCGTCTTTATCCAAGATGTTTATTTACTGTTCATTTCTCTAAAGTTGTCTGAGACAACTTTATACTATGCTTGTCACATGACTGCAATTCTTTTTGCGGTAATTAACTTCACTCTTGTTCACTTGTTCAGTATTTGTTACCTGCATATGTGAGTGTCCTGATTTCTTGAACTTTGTTCTCTGATCTTCTATTACTGCAACTTAATTTTTCTTCCATGTTCCATTTAATCCTTTTGTCGTACTTTATGAAGTATTTCTCATTGATTGTTTTCTTGAGTTCCAATAGTTATAGACTTTGTGGCCATATCCACCACAACTATAGCATCTCATAGTGTAACAATGTGTAGCAATATGTCCAACATGATTGCAGTTCCAACACCTTATACCGTTGTTGAACCTACCAACTTGTTTTCTTCCATGATGCCTAAAATCCAAAGATTTATGACCATATTCATTACAAGCAAAACAATAATCGTTAAATATACTCTCATACCTTCTTTGATTCATCCATGAAGGTGTCTCTCTTCTGAACTCGCTTTGAGGTATATGAATAGCTTCCTAATGTCTTCCTTGATCTGATCTTCTAAATTTTGTAGTGTTTCTTTTATTTTTGAATGTGAAGAACATGAGTCATACCTGCTTTCACTTTTTACAAATGAAGGAGCTATTTCAGACCTGTCTTCATCCTTTACAAATGAATGAACTGTGTCAGACCTATTTTCACCTTTTACAAATGAAGGCCCTGCATCAGATTTCTTAGGAGTACTGATTTCTTCCTTGTCATATCCAAGACCAGATTTGTCATTTGGTGATCTCTGACTATCCAAGATCTCTTCCAGGGTCGTGGAACTATTTAAGAACTTGATTTGGGTGTCTGGCTTTTCAACCTTCTTTTTAAGATTCACAACTTCTTCTTCCAGCTCATGACAGGATTCTTCCTTTTTGTCCAATTGGTTCCTTACTACCTCCTCTCTCCTTTTGGCTTCTTCAAGTTGGATTTTAAGATTGCCATAGCTTTCCCTTAGTTCTTTTAGATTTTCAAGGTTTTTTCTTGGTTCATCTTCTTCCTTCTTTTCTTCTTTTTCTTGACTGATTTCACTTTCCAGTCTCTCGATTTCCTCTTCCTTTGCTTGACTAATTTCATTTTTCAGTCTCTCAATTTCCTCTTCCTTTTCTTTTGTTAGATCAAAAACTTTTTTTTTCAATATTTTGATCTCTTCTTCTTTGTTTTCTAACTGAATCTTTTGCTTAGATATGATTTTTTCATTGTCTTTGAGCTTTTCTTTTAGTTTCAAGATATGCCTCTGATTGCTAAGATCATCATCTTCCTTTTCCTTTTCTGTTACTTAACTAATTTCTTTCTTCAGCTTCTCGATCTCCAATTCTTTCTCTTCTAACTGATTGTCCTGCTCATATATTATGTTTTCATTTTCTTTGAAAATTCCCTTTATTTCCAAGACATGCTTTTGACTTTTTTCAAGAAATTCTTTAGTGTAGTCATGAAGATAGCTATAGTCTGATTCATTATGGTCATAGAGGTATTCACAGAGACTCCAATCAATCTTTGGTTTGGCCTTTGATAGTTTATCTTCTTCTTCTTCCATGGGATAAATGCTAACAGAAAATTCAGTTATTGTATCTGAGTCATCTTCTTTACTTGCAGAGGAGCATTCAATATCATTGTTATTGCAATCAAAATATTGTGGAGAGTCCTTGCCTTTATTGATGGTTGAGTCTACATCTTCTTCCTTGATAGGAATGTCTTCTGTGTCTTCACCTTTGATTTGATATATCTTTTCTAACTTCAGCCATAAGTCCTTGGCGTATTTGTATAGTCCTATGCTTGCCTTGATTGTTTCTGACAATCCATTAAGAAGAATCTTCAATGCCACTTCATTGTTCTTCCTTTCTCTTCTTTGGACTGTAATTTTGGATAGACTCTTTGATGTAGTTAATTCCCAGGGCTTGCTTACTATTGAATTCCAAACTTCAGATCCTTTTGACTTCAAATTATGTTTCATATTTTCTCTCCGTGAGGAATAATTTTTTCCATCAAATAAGGGAGCTTCAATTGCAGAGAGAGCCATCTGTCCACCCATTTCTTTAGGATCTACCTTCCAGTGGTTAAACTGTGTTGAAGGAACCTTACTCTAATACCAATTGTTGAACACACCGCCCACATTAAGAGGGGGGGGTGAATTAGTGTGTGGACTATTCTAATTTTTTCTTCTCATAGGTTAGCAGTTAAAACATATTTTAACATATTAAGAACAATCAAATCATAATTACAATGGACACAGAGACACCAGATCCTTGTATAAGATTTTTTATAATTTATACGAATATAGTAATATGAATATATGTGAAAGAGGAATTTCCCAGCATCAACTTATTTGTTTCAGCAGCAACTGAAGTAAGGAGCACCAACTCCTCGGAGAGCACCAACTCTCAGGAAAGACCCAACTTGTTGATAGATCCCATTATATCCAACTAGATTTTATTCAACTCCAGTAGTAGAGATCCATTATAGAATCAATTCTTATCTCGTGATTAGAGGTATACTATAAAACACTCATCATCGCATTTCATCTTCTCTCTGACATTTTCACCTTCTCCACTTTATCTATCCTCTTCAATTCATCTCAAAGTCTTCGCTTCTACATATCTCTCTTATATTCGCACGGACCTCGGGTCCAGATCCACCTCTTCACTTCACAAGCCACACTTCATTACCAAGCACAATTTCAAGTAAACCAATCATGGTGTATTTATACTTGTTTATTCTTTAAACATTATTTAAGTTATTGAGTCGACTTGTGCAACAAGTTATAACTAACTTGTCCATTTATAATATCTTTTGAGACCACCAGTTCATCCATCTGGGTATTCAACGTTACACCTGGCATCCCCTTTCCTTTCACAAATTGATCACAGTCATGGATCAATTTCCTTCGTCTCTGTGATAACAGAGATCAACGCTTCCTTCAAACCAGTTCATATGATCAATGGCGTAGAACCATAGGCTTAATAATTTAAGCGACCCATACATTCTTCCCTTTAAATTCTCTTGACCATATGACCAATGGCGGTGACCTCACATTAGGCAAGACAAGCGCTTGAGCGTTTATCGATTCAACGGTCATGATTCAATCTCCTAAAATGGACGATTGTCGGGACTTTGGGTCTTCGTGACTTCCAACATTTCAATTCTTCTCGAATATGATATAGCCGAATAGATCGGACAGTTCACATTTATCTCGGAACCAGATCAATGGTTATATACGATCCTTATGCCTATCCTTCATTTCTTAATCCAACAACCATGACTTAATCAAGCAATGAGATGGATGGCCACCAATTACTCTACGAATTTGTCTATTCTGCTTACGATATCCTTCCATTGTGTTTTGATCAACGGTTGAGAATGCAACTGAACATCGGATTGACGGACGATATCTCGGAGATTTCGAGTCTCAACCCCTTCTCTCCTTCGTACGTCAATCTTCTAACGTGTGTCCCTTTCTTGATCAACGGTTGAGATCCTTTCGCATCTCTGGGCTTCGGAATTCTCAAGCCTAAACTCTCACTGTAGTATGATCAATGGTTGAGAATACTCTCAAAGAAAGTTTTTAGATCGGACGACTTATGTCTGCTTCAGGACTTTGGCATTCGAGACTTCGAGACATTGGGCGAGTGCGGTGGTAAAAATTCTGAAGCCAAACTCTCAGAGTGACGTAACTACTTGCGTCACTTGATGACATGTCATGAGCCAAGCAGTTTTCATGTGTCACTCAAATTTGTGGTTTGCACGGATCTGAAATGTTGATTTCAATTTGACACTTGTCGTACGCTAATTGCGCCACGTGTCATTGCTAACGTAGTATTGCTGACATGGATCCTCATGGGGCACATGTTATTCTCTTGGATCTAATGGTTTGTTGACGGGGGTAAATGACACACCATCAACTGGAATGATAGATCCGGACTGGGGTTGTCTAATTAACCCAAACCGTTTGGTATGATCTAACCTGACGAGTTTAATGGCTCGGTTAGCCAACTAGAGTCCTAAAACAATGAAAGGAAATAAACTACTCTAAATCTATAACTTTAACAATCGATACATTAATTACAAATGTTTATCTAATAACGTTAATATACAATGATTATGAACAAGTTTACAAGGTTTAAAATAAAATCTTGTGAAAGGGATTGTTTAATTAAGTTTATGAACAAGATATGAACATTACTCTTTTGATGTTTTAAAGATTTTGAAGAAATAAATACTAAATGAATACGATTGAAACAATGACACAAAAACATTCAAAACTAATTAATGCAATCATCGTCTCATTCATATATAAACAAATTTGAATAAAAGAAAGCAATGCACCTACTAACCTCTCCCTCAGCAGTACTAAGCTAAATTCATCTTTCTGTATTTGTATGAGTTCCTCTTAACCTATTTCAAGTGTAAACCTATGACAAAAGAAAGCATCATACTTCCTGAAGAAATTCAAGGAAGTGTTTCATATTCTGGAGTGAGTTTATAACAACAAAAAGACAAATAATTATATATCGTGTGACCTTGAAATGTCCAATAATTGAAAATGAAAGAAATTTCAATTCTCAGGAATAGTGTTACCAGTTATCTAGCATCAGATGTAAACTCAAAATACTTGAATAGATGATCGGTCACAGATATAAACTAAACCAAAAGATAATGAACAACATAAAGAAAAACATGATATAAAATATTATGTGCAGAACTAACTAAAGCGAATTCGACACAAATAACATTTCACATCAAGAAATTACATGAGAAGACAATGAAAAAATATTGCAAAGTCTACACAAGACGAAAGCCAAAGAGTAAATTACTTTCTCATATAGTTTCAACAAAATATGTTCATCATATGGTCCAGGAAGAATTTTTTGGGATAATAGACTCTTAAAGATTGAAAAAAATTAATATATAAATGATAGCAATTAACCATGTATTGATAAAATGGACTAAAGCTAATTTAAATCAATGCATAATCAATTATTCAAAGAATATGAAGATATTATAATGAAAATAAAATCATTTTACTCACAGGACAAAAGCCATTAAGCAACCGGGAATTCCATATTCTTCTTTGAAAATACTTGTCCATTCTCCCAAAGATTTCAACCATCTGTTACTCCATTTGAAAAGAAAAAAGTTTACAAAAGAAATAATATACAAAAGATAAAGGATAAAAATCCTCCTCTCAATTTCTTGGATCCCCTAGCTCTGAACTTTCTCATATATTTATACAATGAATGAACAGTTTGGGTGTCACTAATAATTTTCGCCACCTGAAATTTTCCTCATAAAGAGATACAAATATCTCTCAAATCGTGCATTTATTTGGGGAAATTCGCGCGTTTAAGCTAAATGGGTCCATTTTGGAGATGGGTTTCCAACCGTTTCTTTAGATTCCTCACAGTGTGGCTGCAATCAGTCCCACAAAATCGTTTGTTTGTTCATGACGCTTTTCCAAATTTTCTTTGTTGTTGTTCATAAATTTATTTGCAGCAATCCAATATTATTTTTGGATCAATCATCTTGAATGTATTTAGATAATAAAATCAGGCCATGATCAAATCCGTACCAAATAACTGATAATAGAAACCTGTGAAACAAAAAGAAACCTAAATTAATAACCTAAATATTGTGAATAAAACAAAATCTAGAACAATAAAATCAAAAATGAATTTAAACTAAATATAAGTTCTAAATAAAAAATTGTTTATATTTTCCTTTCAAATATGATTTTAAAATTTCAGAAGCATCAGGTTGATGGAGAGGAGAAAAATATTAATTTTGGGTTTTCACAAAATCAAACAAATGATAGATTATTCTTTTTTTATTATTTTTATTTTGAAATGAGATGCAAAATGAAAAAACTATTTAATTAATTAATCCCACCAAATGATTTTGTAAAAATGAGAAACCAACCAAGATATTATTTTATGAAGTATTGAACCCATTATTCAAAATAGTCAAACTTGCTAATGAGCAAAAGAATGAACACATAATCATAATTTAAACGAAAGTAAACAGTTGATAAAAATTAACATTTTTGTATAAATTGATATTTCTATGCTTGTTTCTAACTTTTGACATATACTCTTGTAATGAATGTCTCATACTATAGTGAATGTCTTAAGTTTGTCTCAAAGAAAGCCAAGGTATGGAACTATTTGAAAATGTTGATTCTGTAGCTCATTATAATTATCAAGATTCTAATGGGGGCCCTTTAAATTTTGTAAAAATTTAGGGGGGGTTGTTGGGGCCCAACAAATGGCGACTTATTGGGTGAAGCAGTTATCTCTAATCTGGTAAGATTTCATCTCAGGGAAGAATAATAAGACTTTGATATAATTTTAAGTTGCTTTGAAACAAATCCACTTTAATATTACACAATGTTAAGACTAGCTCAGATTTATAGAAAAGTATCATAAAAGAAGAAAAGAATGTTTTTACAAAGGAATATAACCTAAAGTTGTGTTTTAATCAAAGAGGCATGATGTTTATAAAAGGACTTCAATACCGTTGGCAAATCCACTGCTGCCAGCAGGCATCCATAGCCTCGACAAGGATGTCATTTAACCCACTCAAATGATTTAATCCCATCCAATAGTTGTATCCACATGATGTATACTTCCATAAAAGTTAATTTAAAAGCATATACTTGCTACCTCTTGACCTGACATTGCTTCGTTGCCAGCAGGCCTGTTCAGTACCTTGATGAAGTTGTCTTGGTATCATGTGTGCATTTACCCTCTACCAGCGAGCTTGTTCAGTACCCCGACGGGTTTACACACACTTCCCACACATAAGTTCTTTCAACCCTCTTATGCCACTTTTAAATAATAATACAATTATAGATTTATTGATGAAAAAGAGAGCAGGGTGATATTGGAGGTTAATTCCAATATAGGTGAACAATTGATCATTTTTATTTTATTTTTATTTGCTTTCAAAACTGTAAGTTTTATCATGGTTTAGAGATTTTAGATTTCAATTAAGAAAGCATCTAGAGAATAGGGAAGCACTTAAAAGTGATCTTATAAGAACAGGAACGGTGTAAAAAGTCTAAGGATAATCATAATTCCCAAAGATCTCGACACATTTCAAGAGTAATACTCTGACAAAGACCATTTAGGATT
>JZKD02S0752544.1:252323-263006 GCA_000966675.3 Picea glauca
ATGACTTTGATGAAATGGATATATCAATGGGGAACACATCATAAGAGGATTCATGACATCAATTAGATTATTGGTTTGAATGCTTCCTTTGATGAGATTGATCTTTTCAAAATGTGAAGCATAAATATTAAAATTAGAACTAATCAAAGAATGAATATGCAATGTAGAATATTTGATCTCCATAAGAATGAGTGCATTGTTTCTTTCAAAAATAAATCGTGTAAAATCATCTTGCAACATGTCATTTTTCCATGTGAGTGACAAAAGTGAAAGAGTGTCAAGTCTGACTTCATAAATGTTACGTTCGGAATTAATTTCACCAAATTTTGGCATATCGAGAAGATTTGATTGTGATGGAAAAGAGTAAGATAATGTGGATAAAGTATCAAGTCCACCAGAATCTAAGAAGAGATCAAGATATAAAGAGTAAAAATAATCAGAAATGAACATATGAAAAGAATCTCTTGAGCTATGATATTTAGCAATGGTATTCTCAACACATTCTTCTTCACTTTCCTTAAAACTTTCACTCTGTTTTGGTGATAAATTCTTCAACATAATATGATCATCTAAATTTGTCTCATGTATGATAGATAATTCAAAACTTTCATGACAAACATCTAATCTTTCATGTGGATAAGGTATGATTTGTGGATGAAGATTTAAGGTTTCTTCTTCCAATTGCAAATCTACATATTTAATCAGTTTCATTGGAATGTTAGAATGATTAAGATCGTTTTCATCACCTAAGTGTTCTTCAATAACTGAATTTAAGCATTGATTAGAGTAAGAGTTAGAAGCATATGGACATTCACCTTGACCCAACATCAAATCTTCTTCCACGATCGTAGAGGGTTGAGTATACAATGATTCAGAGGAAAAACCAATTTGATTGTCAGTAATAACCTTTTCAATAGGTTCTACCTCCCTTGCTTGTTCAAAATTTTCAGATGGATCCTCTCATCCTGCGAATAAAATTCTTCTCACAATTGAGTGATAGGATTTGTAACCAATTCATCATTCACGATTGAATATGACTGGATGAAAGGGACACAAGCATCGTAGAGGAGATTTAGTACAAATGACATGTCATCAAGATTAAATTTACAGAGAACATGATGGATTCTTGTTGAAAACCCTTCTGGAGATGAATTGTCATTGATTAGTAAAGTTTGAAATTCTTCACATAATTGATTGTAATCATAGTTTTCAAAAGAATCTAAAAATTCATCTACAAACTGAAACCAATCAATAATGTGATATGCTGGAAAAGACTCAAACCAATGTTTAATCCGACCCCTGAAAGTAAAAGCGAACAATCTACATAAAACCTTTAAATCAGAAATATCATGCTTGATGAATTTACACCAAAACTTGTTAAGATGGTCTTTTGCAGACACATTCCCCCCACCATCAAAGGTGATTTTGGACAAGCGAGAGACTGTCTTGTTAGGAATTTCGGGTAATAAGAAGTGGAAAGCATGTTCCAACACAGTGATTTGGGAAGCCATGGGGAATTAAAAACATTCGAAACAAAAACTACTGCAAGGCCAGCTTGTCAGTCTAGCCTGCCTTCTAGTGCATTTCAAGATGACACATAGGAAGAATTTATAAATCTGGAATTATGACAGGCTAAGGGGTAAAACATTTAATAGTTAAATTTACCTCGGCCCTCCTTCTAGCACCATTTGTTGATGGGCGTAAATGACACACCGTCAACTGGAAGGATAGATCCGGACCAGAGTTGTCTAATTAACCCAAGCCGTTTGGTATGATCTAACCCGACAGGTTTAATGGCTCCATTATCCAACTAGGGTCCTAAAACAATGAAAGGAAATAAACTACTCTAAAGCTATAACTTTAACAATCGATACACTAATTACAAATGTTTATCTAATAACGTTAATATACAATGATTATGAACAAGTTTACAAGGTTTAAAATAAAATCTTGTGAAAGGGATTGTTTAATTAAGTTTCTGAACAAGATATGAACATTACTCTTTTGATGTTTTAAAGAATTTAAAGAAATGAATACGATTGAAAAAATTACACAAAAACAGTCAAAGCTAATAAATGCAATCATCGTCTCATTCATATATAAACAAATCTGAATAAAAGAAAGCAATGCACCTACTAACCTCTCCCTCAATAGTACTAAGATAAATTCATCTTTCTATATTTGTATGAGCTCCTCTTAACCCGTGTCAAGTGTAAACCTATGACAAAAGCAAGCATAATACTTCCTGAAGAAATTCAAGGAAGTGTTTCATATTCTGGAGTGAGTTTATAACGACAGAAAGACAAATAATTATATATCGTGTGACCTTGAAATGTCCAATAACTGAAAATGAAAGAAAATTCAATTCCCAGGAATGGTGTTGCCAGCTATCTAGCATCAGATGTAAACTCAAAATACTTGAATAGATGATCAGTCACAGATATAAACTAAACCAAAAGATAATGAACAACATAAAGAAAAGCATGATATAAAATATTATGTGCAGAATTGACTAAAGCTAATTCGACACAGATAACATTTCACATCAAGAAATTACATGAGAAGACAATGAAAAAACACTGCAAAGTCTACACAGGATGAAATCCAAAGAGTAAACTATTTTCTCATATAGTTTCAAAAAAATATGTTCATCATATGGTCCAGGAAGATTTTTTTGGGATAATAGACTCTTAAAGATTGAAAAAAATAATATATAAATGATAGCAATTAACCATGTATTGATAAAATGGACTAAAGCTAATTTAAATCAATGCATAATCAATTATTCAAAGAATATGAAGATATGATAATGAAAATAAAATCATTTTACTCACAGGACAAAAGCCATTAAGCAACCAGGAATTCCATATTCTTCTTTGAAAATACTTGTCCATTCTCCCAAAGATTCCAACCATTCGTTACTCCATTTGAAAAGAAAAAAGTTTACAAAAGAAATAATATACAAAAGATAAAGGATAAAAATCCTCCTCTCAATTTCTTGGATCCCTTGGCTCTAAAATTTCTCATATATTTATATACAATGAATGAACAGTTTGGGCGTCACTAATAATTTCCGCCACCTGAAATTTTCCTCGTAAAGAGACACAAATATATCTCAAATCGTACATTTTTTTGGGAAAATTTTCACATGTAAACTAAATGGGTCCATTTTGGAGATGGGTTTTCAACCGTTTATTCAAATTCCTCACAAATTGGCTGCAATCAGTCCCGCAAAATCGTCTGTCTATTCTTGATGTTTTTCCAAATTTTATCCGTTGTTGCTCATAAATTTATTTGCAGCAATCCAATATTATTTTTGGATCAATCATCTTGAACGTATTTAGATAATAAAATCAGGCCATGATTAGTTATGTACCAAATAACTGATAATAGAAACCTGTGAAACAAAAAGAAACCTAAATTAATAACCTAAAAATTGTGAATAAAACAAAATCTAGAACAATAAAATCAAAAATGAATTTAAACTAACTATAAATTCTAAAAAAACATTGTTTATATTTTCCTTTCAAATATGATCTTAAAATTCCAGAAGCTTCAAGTTGATGGAGAGGAGAAAAATGTTTATTATGGGTTTTCACAAAATCAAACAAATGATACATTATTATTTTATTATTATTTTTATTTTGAAATGAGATACAAAATGAAAAAAAAAAAAAATTAATTAATCCCACCAAATGATTTTGTGAAAAAGAGAAACCAACCAAGATATTATTTTATGAAGTATTGAACCCATTAGTCAAAATAGTCAAACTTGCTAATGAGCAAAAGAATGAACACATAATCATAATTTAAACGAAAGTAAACAATTGATAAAAAATAACGTTTTTGTTTAAATTGAGATTTCTATGCTCCTTTCTAACTTTTGACATATACTCTTGTAATGAATGTCTCATACTATAGTGAATGTCCTAAGTTTGTCTCAAAGCAAGCCAAGGTATGGAACTATTTGAAAAGGTTGATTCTGTAGCTCATTATAATTATCAAGATTCTAATGGGGGCCCTTTAAATTTTGTAAAAATTTAGGGGGAGTTGTTGGGGCCCAACACGGTTGTCCTAACTCCAGGTGTATTCTTAGATCGACGGATGAGAGCGATTTCGAATCTTCGTCCTTCGAGACTTCATGACTTTTGACATTTGAAACTCCTGAAGCAATTCTACCGAAGTGACGTAGCTTGCCTACGTCACTTATTGACATGGTACGAGCCAAATTCCTCTTGACGCTTGTCATCGTCTGATTATGCCATGTGTATTCTCTGATGTGGTTTGTCAACGTGGTCTACCAACGTGGTTTGTTGAGTGTCCTTTCTGATGTGGTCTGCTAACCAATAACCCTGATCCAACGATCCTCGTTTGACCTCCAAATCCGACGATCCTTAATCATTTCGGATTTTCGAGCTTCAGGTATTTCAAATCTCAAACTTTCCAGAGCGTAACCTCCTCGCATATTTATACCCGGACTAATTGTTGTTTGTTGATCATGAACTTAGATCGATGGCACGATCTATCGGCGTAGTAGCTCCTCTAGCTTATCTTGTCCTTCCACTCAGAATGATCCAATGGCTGACGGAGATTCGCATTTTGGGACTTTCAAATCACAGACTTCCTGGAGCATAACCTCCTCGCAACTTTAGATCCAAAGTGAAGGATGTTCATTCGATCAAGATCTTAGATTGACGACTCGATTTGTCTGCGTTGTAGCTATTGTAGCTTATCATGTCCTTCCACTTTGACATGATCCGACGGCTAACGGGAATTAGGTTTAATCTGATGGGTTATAGGAATCGGGTTTCATCTGATGGTTGATGGGTATTCAGATATTAGAACTCACAGCCTCTTTACCTCGCTTATCATATCCTTCCACTCAAAATTGATCCAACGGTTATGGAGATTCTTGAAGAAGATCAACAGTCGACGATGATTGTGGAACTATAACTTGCGAGTTATTTAATTCATCACCCAAACTCCGCAATTCATTCCTATCGTAGATTTGGTGATTGTGCATCCGACGGTCATAACTTAATCCGACTTAATATGATCGCTTGTTGGATCAACCACAGTCATCAATCTTTGAGCCTATGAGATCCGATGATCTAGACCAATTGCGGGATTAGAACTAGCAAGTTCTTTAATTCTTCTTTCGCTCCCCGCAATTCATCCATGTCGTTGATCTGGCTTGCAGATCCAACGTTCACTATCCTCCTACGATCCTCAAGCCCATGGTCACTCATATGACCGATGTCTGTTATATTTAGACAATCAACATAGTTAACCTTGATTGGACGGTTGTTGAGGCTTCTCACTCTTGATCGGATGACTACTGAAGCTTCTCACTCTGAGCTTGCGTTTTTCCTTCTGAGCTTTGATCTCTGCGTTTGTTAACCCTCTTGAGATTTTATCATAGGAATATTTTTTATCCTATCATGACCAACAATAATCACGAATTGCTTCAGCCTTTCTCTACATTTTCTAACGTACTGTGTTTTCCCTTCTGAGCTTTTGATCTTCATATTGTTCGCTTCTTCTGATATACTGAGCAATGCACTTTTCCTTCTGAGATTCAATATTCATATTGTTCGCTCCTCCTCCTAATATTGTGCTTTCGATCTCTTCATATTGTTTGACATCTTATGCAAACTGATATACTTGTTGACATCAATGATAATCTCATCTGTGGCAATTCATCATTAACAACAGATCATCACATCGACTGTTGACATCAATGACAATATATCCAACATGCCATAGTTAAAATGTGTAGGGCTCGCCACAGAAAAAATGTGTAGTCCTCTGATGTACCTTTCGAATGGGCTATTGTGCACCTAAAACAAAGATCGTATGCAAAAGTTACGAACCGAGGAAATTGATGTACTAACTTACCCAAACAGGGCCCACATGACTTTTGGCGCTTCATCTCCTAGGGTTAGGGTTTTGGATGTCTAGGGTTTTTGACATTCCTGTTTATTGTAAAAAGGCCTTGAGAGCCTCATTGTAATCATATTCTTGCGAATAAGCGCAACAGTCACATCTCTTCTCAAAGATAAGCCGCCACCATTCTAGCAAGCTTGTTTTTCGCTGCATTTTATAGTTTCATCTTATTTCCTTATTGAATAGAAACCAGTTTTATTGTATATATGTTATTTTGTGTTAAGCATATTTTGATAATAATCTGTATTCATTTCGTTATGCTCATAAAATCTGGATCATGTAGCTTATTAGCCGTAGATCACACACAAATTTAACCATTTGACTGATATCACTTCTTTAAATGCATATAACAACATATATTAAACATGAATGCAACTATTCAAGCCAAAAAAAAACACACAATATTCATATAAATCATTTACACAATGAAATAATCATAAATAACACAACATAAACACTTATATGTTAACAATTATCCAATTGGTTGCATATGAACGATGAACCTCCTAGTAATAGGCACCGCTGATCATTTTATCTCATTAAAGAGAAACCCTCGAGCTGAGGCTATGAGTCCACAAGGAGATCTGGCCCACTAGCTATCCACTGTCCACACATAACAACCCCAAACTCAAGTTCTATTCTCACAACAGTTGCAAACCTCTATATCTCTCTTTTCTCCACAACCTCCACTACCCAAGGAATGTACCCCCTTCACTGCTCACAATCCCTCAAGCTATACCATTTGTTTATCAAGGCCCCTAGTGTGTTTGGTTGGCCAGGAATCGCTCAGATGGGAACTCTAGGAACTCTCAGCTGCTTCATGATTTCTCATAGTAGCTTTCACAAGGCTTTGAGTCATTTCTTCCACATAAAATCGCACCATAGGCTCACAAGATGATTTATAGGCACACAAGCCTCTTTCTCAGCATAAAATCACAGCCAAACAATGGTTGCCTTCAAGTATACCACGGTTGGTCCTCTTCCTAGTCCTCTACTCTCCCTTTGCTTCCCAAAATATGCATGTAAAATTTGTTCTTCCTGCAAAAGCGTGATTGTCCAAAAATTGCCCCCGCGGCCATACATATTTCTTCCCTTTGCTTGTTTTCTTGACATGAATTACACTCTTCTTAATGTCCATGAATTTATGTCTCTTGGTGTATGAAACCTAAGTTTGAAGTTGCTTGATGACACTAGCATTTTATTGAGGACAACCACACCTTCCCTAATGGTCTAGGTGAAGGGTTGATCACCTAAAAGCCACCTTGGTTATTTAATATTTAGGGTCTTCTTCTATACATATATTTGATTGATCAAAGTCTAATATACAAAACACTATAAATGGGAGGAAGAGCTTCACTGTTGAAATTTTCAATGAATTTGCAAAGCATACAATTCAACCATTATCAAATCTCCATGTAAAAAAATCATTAAAGACCATGTAAATAATGAAGCTTACAATTCAATCATTCTCAACTATTGTCAAGCCTCTACATAAAAAAATTCATTAAAATCATAGTCAACAATAGGGTTCAAACTTCCATGGGATAAACCCAATAAATTGCAAGTCTATCTCCTTAACCAGTGGAACATATTGACATTTATGCTTAAAAAGGAAAACAACTGAATTTGAGTGAATTTATATCGATTGGTCTTTGTACTCTTGTTTCTCCTCTCCTTGTTTTTGTTATTATTTAATATAATATATAAGAATATGTCTAATTTGTCACTTTATGTAATGTGCAACTAAGGGATGGAATCTAATGCCATTTGGAGATATCAATGATAAAACATATGGTTATTCTTATAAGAATGGAATCTAATGGCATTTGGAAATATCAATGATAAAACATATGGTTATTCTTATAAGTTGATGGGATGGGATGTTGGTGTTTTTTTTTTGGGGGGGGGGGTAATTTTGAACTTTGTGATTGGCGAGGGATTGCCTTGAATCAGATGCCATGGACCAGGGGCATCTAAGTTGTCAAATTCACCCAGGGATCGTGCCTAGTTTAGATCGCACCGACCTTTAATATGGCTAGATTTGAGGTGTCCCTAGATATTTTGAACCGATCGCTTTCATTTACAGAGTGCCTTAACAACGTACTCCCTCACCAACTACTTTAGACCTCGAGAACAAGATAGGATATTGATTATCATATATGTTGATTTATTTTAACTCTAGATCAATTCACCAAAGGACTCTCTTTAAGTCATTTTACTCTAAGGAAATGGCATGGAATTGCGGAGCAAAAAGATTGGAACACCAACACAGCCGATTAGAGACTTTGTTTTGTCTTCTCCTGAAAGTTTATAATTTTTGGACACGAAAAAACCTTGTTGTTTTCCTTGTCGATCACCAATTAAATTCCACGCACCTTCTCGCATCCGAAAGTCAATACAGTCGATTAGACGTTTCTTTATCTACTTTCTGGACACTAGCTGATTAAATTCTGCTCCCGGAAGTCTGTAATTTCTGGACCCGAACTACTCTGGTTGCTTCCCCTGTCTATCGCTAATTAAATTGCATCGTTCCACTGATAGCTTTGTGGGAGTGATCATGGAATTTACGTGATCACGGGTCCACTAATAGCTTTGTGGGAGTGAGAAGATGGAGATTTATAGAGGTGATACTACCACTTGATTGATATTCAAAGCCTTAGTCCACTACCACTCGAATGATATTCAAAGATTTAGTCCACTCTCTTTGCCATTGTGTGAGGTTGTTTTTTTCTACTGGAACCAAAGAGGATAAGTGTTTCGCCTTGATCCTTATGCTGGATGAAATAATAGAATCGAGTATAGGATAGGGGTCAATTGTTACCTTAGTCCCACAGAGAGCATTTCAAATCGTCGGGTGGTCACAACATTCACCTTTCAAGTATTCATCATCACCTTCACTTGTATAATTATGAATTCATTAGACCTTATCAAGTGTTATTGAGGCACACTCAAAGCTATTAGTTACAAGTTTTACCCCTCTCCCTAGATTTCAACTCTCTTTCAAATTATTTCCTCTGTCATTCTCTCTTTCGAAGTTATTACTCAAGTGATTGACACATGTTAAAAGAAGTTATTACTTAAGTGATTGACACATGCTAAATTGTAGACAAGCACCCAATAGATTTTCTCATAGATGGAGAACATGAGCTTAACTGAGAAGACTTGAAGTACATTAAAACAAATTTTGAGATATAATTCTTAAAACAAATTTTGAGTTTTAATTATTTAATTCATTATGTTGTTAAGTTCATATATCCAATTCTATCTTGACCTGGACAAGCAACTCTTATCAGTGACTAGAATTCTACAAAATTCGTATTCTGCAATTGCAAGTTGTTTTCCAAACAAGTGAATGGAATTTTGGACAAACAAATATCATACTTATGTTGCTATTGAATGAGGATACCACTTTTTTCTACATTGTGTTAGGAATTCCATGTTTCTATAGGTGTGTTAGTTTTTGATTGAATTTCATCCATTTTATCAGTTTAAGTATTTTACAAAAGTAAAAAAACTACTGTAAGAAGCTTGTTGAAGACCTGGAATTCTTAGTTGTCTTAGTCTTGAGAAAACTTGGCTTATGTTGGTTGATACAAGTGGCATTGTGATTTGGAAAAATTTATGTAAAATGAAAAGGAACACACCTCTAGTTTGTGAGTGATCTCTGTGAAGAAATCACTGCAAGTTCTTCAATTTCTCTAAACAGTTGTCACTCTTGATGTACCCATTTCTCCTTCCATCAACATCTTGGGACACGCAACGCCATATATAATCAGTCTTTGTAATGTGAAAACGTAGGCATAAAATGCACATATTTTGTTTATTTATCACCACAAATCCATTCCAATACCCAGTGATTTGTTGCGACTCTCCAGGTAACCAGAAAGTCTCAAGAAATGTGTGAAGTGTCATGTATATATTCATGCCAACAAAATCAAACATTTTTGTAAATTCTTGCAGCACCTCCACACAAAACTGAAGTATTTATTTCCCCACTCAAGTCGATAATGTCAACATAATACTTTTTCGACAATGTGATATTTTCAAGAATACCAAGTGTATAAAACACCTAGACACTTTAATCGGCACCTCAGACTTACACATGTGATTTTTGTTTGCTCCTTTGACACCTGAACGCATTCTCCCTTTTATAAATTTTCATCGATACATGTCTTTGAATTTCTTTGTGCAGTGGGACTATATCCCACATGTAACAAAAACAACATAACGTGATACCTTTATATAGCTAAGTGCTCATAAGGAATTTCAATGCATAGTGCATAGAACATTATCCCCTTTTGGACTCTCCCCTCGTAGACTTGGTTACTTAGAGATTGGGTTTCGAACCCAATAATTTTTTATAAAATTTGTATTCAAATCATGTCCATAAAAAGACAATTTTATTTTCCCAAACCTTAAGTTTTTCCCAACATTTCCATATTTTTGTTATTGATGAAATTGACTGAGGACAACGGACAAATGTATTCATGCATGAGAGATAAGTGAGTGCACATGCTCAAAACCTCGGTATTGGAAGGTACATTGCCGCATGTGTCTTGTTATATAGTCAAAGTGTTATGGAGTAATTTTTTTATTACGGGATAACATGGAAATGATTTCAATCATTTTTTCAACATTTCAATTGGAAATCATGATCATGTTTCAATATTGATAGTCAAAATCATATTCATTAATAGTATTTTTATTCTAATATTAAAATTAAATATTGTAATATAT
>JZKD02S0752567.1:0-14854 GCA_000966675.3 Picea glauca
AGTGTACTATAATTCAAAGTGAATACAAAATAAATTATTTAAATAATAAATTTAATGGAGAAATTACTAAGTTGACAAGTGGTTAGAAGTGGGTTAGCCCTAAAATAAGGAAAGTTGTTTAAGATGGTTAGAAAGTAACCCTTTGAGGTAAAGTAAAGTGATGAGTGTACTATAAGTCAAAATGGATACAAAATAAATTATTTAAATAATAAATTTAATGGATAAATTACTAATTGAACAAGTTGTTAGAAGTTGGTTAACCCTAAAATAACGAAAGTGGGTTAATATGGTTAAAAGGTAACCCTTTGAGGAAGCTACATGAAAGTATAAATAAGAGGCAAGGCTCTCTCATTTTATATCACAATTGAGAATATTGAATATCTACAGGTGAATGAGGTAACCAAAGGATATCTAAGCTGAATTTCAGAGAGAAGGTGAAGTAAAGAAGGTCGAAATTCAAGGGAGGATAAAATCTTTCGATGATGCTTTCTAAGGTATGTTATTTACAAGTCATCTCACCATTTTCGCAATAAAATTTTTTTCTAGAATGATTCAGACCGTGAAATTGAGAGTCCATTGAGAAAACATATCCAAGTAGTTGTGGTACCATTTCAAGTTGTGGTCATTGTAGTTTTGGAGTTACACTCTGTGGAAAATAGGGTTTGTGGCTAGTCCCAAAACTAGTCTAAAATAGGTGTTTCGGGTAAAAAAATAATAACTTCTTCATAACATATCCAAATTAAGTAAGACCTAATTTTTTGGTTATAGTACAGTCTGTATTACACTGTGTAAAATTTTCAGATCCATACAACAAATATTCTGTGTGGAGCACGCTCTACAAGTTTAATCTCTAGAATAAGCTAGAATTCAACAAGGTATGTCATTTTTGCTATAACGCCTTTTTTGATAGGTTCTAAGTAGTGTCACGTGGAATAATTGCATAAAACACATTGAATAACATTATGTACTATTTTCATATCTTTATTCATTACAGGTACATAGTTTTGATTATTTCAAGTTAGGGTTGTTGACTGATCCAAAACTAGTCATATGAGACTAAAGTAAAGTTTGATGAAAATGCTAGTCTCTTGTTGTTAAAGTTAAGGAAGGTTTGCAGGTATGTGATCATATACACCAGGTCTATTACATAGTTATAAATCAGATTTGGATGATGAAATTGATGATGGATTTTGGTTGAGGTACATGTTGGGTACATGGTTGAGACAAGTAGTTGATGGGTTGGCACATACATGAGGTGTATAGTTGATGATGTTGGTATATATTGATGAGTCATAATTTATGAGTAGTTGATACATGATTGGTACATACTTGGTACATTGTTGGAGGCACTTGTTAGTAGTATTGTTGACACCTAGTTTATGGATGATGTAGCATACTTGTATTGGTATATTATTAGAAGCACATATTGATATTGGTGATGATTATGAGTTGTTGTGTTATGCTTGGTTGATGCACATATTTGAGATTTGTCTTGGTGATTGATCTTGGTGAGTAGATCCGATTTGTTTGGTAAGATTGATGAGACAGGTTGTTGTGATAGGTTGTTTGGACAAGTTGTTGTGACATGTTATTTGTATAGGTTTGGTGCATGGTTGGTGCACTTGTTCATGGTACAAGTTGAGGTACATGTTAGTGCATGGTTGATGCACTTATTTATGGTACAAGTTGATAACAGATTGAGGTACAAGTTGATGCATGGTTGATGCGTGCTTCAGGTTATTGGTATAGGTTGTTTGGTGCAGGTTGATTGGTATAGGTTTAGAATAGTATATCTCATAGTGATAGTGTGAAAGTGGCTCCATAATTCTACGTATACATTAGGGCGGTTTGACGGGGCAAGGATAGGTGGTTGTAGCCACATTTCGGTTGTAGCTAGAGAACATAAGGGGTTGTAGCCTCCTTCTGGTTGTATCCAGAGAACTAGGGAGTTGGAGCTTCCCTCAGGTTGTATCCTAAGAAACTAGGGGGTTGGAGCCTCCTTCTAGTTGCAGCTGGAAAACAAAAGAATTTGGTGCTTCCAATGAATGTAATTCTTCAAGACATATAAAAAAAGCATTATGTGGTTTTCTCCCACTTTGGATTTACACGTAAAACACTGGTGTACTATGTATGATTGTTCATATGTTCATTGTTTATTTACTCTGTAGTTATTGGATGATAATGCTACATTGATATAACACTTGGATTATATGGTTAAAAGGGATTAAATTGCTCTATTATTGATCCACCCCCCCTCTCAGTAATCCAACAAGAATTTATTGAAGTGGGTGATATATGTCCTAGTACCGGCCCATATTCTTCTCATGTGGTCATGGTACTCAATAAAGAAGGAATTTAGTGCATGTGTCCATAATTTCTCACCCTCAAAAAACTCACCATGAAAGACAAATTTCCCATTCCTATCATTAATGACTTGTTGTATGAATTGAGCGGTGCTCGATAATTTACTAAACTTGATCTCCATTCTGGATACCACCAGATACATATGAAAGAGGAATACATTCCCAATACTACATTTAGAACCCATGAGGTTCACTATGAGTCCTTGGTCATTCCCATTGGCCTGTGTATTGCTCCCTCGAATTTCTAGAGTCTCATGAATCATGTCTTTCGTCCTTTCCTCTGTCATTTTGTATTAGTTTTCTTTGATTATATTCTCATCTATAATAAAACTTGGAAATCTCATCTTTCCCATTTGGATCAAGTTCTCCATCTACTCTTGGCACAAACATTTCCTTAAATAGTCTAAATGTGCCTTTAGAGCCTCTAAAGTAGAGTATTTGGATGATATTGTCAGCAAGGATGACATACAGGTGGATCCTAAGAGAATTGAAGCTATGAAGGATTGGTTTTGCCCTAAAAATCTTAATATATTGCATGGTTTAATGATTTTAATGGGCTATTATCGTAAGTTTGTTCATAATTATGGAAAAAATGCAGCACCTCTCACTACTCCCCTTAAAAATAATTCTTTCAATTGGACTCTAGTCATTGATCAATCCTTCTACACCTTGAAAGAGACCATGTGAACAACTCATATCCTAGAACTTTACAACTTCACCAACACTTTTGGTCTGGAATGTGATACTTCAAGAAAAGGAATTGGGGAAATCCTCATGCAAGATGGTAGGCCTTTGGATTTCACTAGAAAACAACTTCTAGAGAGACACTTGGGCTATTCAATCTATGAAAAGCAAATGTTGGCTATTCTGCATGTCGTGGATCTCTGACATCCTTATCTATTGGGGCAATTCTTTCAAATTAAAATTGATCATCAAAACCTCAAATATTTTCTTGAACAATGAATTTCATCTCTAGAGAAACAGAAATGGGTGACCAAGCTATTTGGATATGATTATGAGATCATTTACAAGAAAGAAAAAAACAATGTGGTTGTTGATGTTATTTCTAGGAAGTATGAAGAAGAAGTGGCCCTCTTTTCTCTCTTCTTCATTGTAACATATTGGCTCCAAGCCATTTTCCAGGAATGGTTGCAAGACCCCAAACTTTCTCCCATGATCCAACAATTGCAACACCATTCTCAAGCTTCTCGAGGGTTCTCTTCGCACAATGAAGATCTTCGCTACAAAGGCCATCTGTGTTTAAGTAAATAGTCACAACTTAAATCCACGATGCTTTTTGAGCTCCATGCTTCATGCACATCTAGGAATTCTAGGTTTACCAAAACCTATGAGCGGGTCAAACATTGTTTTTTATGGGACGATATGAAACATGACGTCTGCACCTTTGTTGATGAAAGTGAAATATGTCAATGCAATAAGGGAGAAAGATTCAAAGCTCCAGACACACTCCAACCGCTTTTGATTCCCCTGTTATTTAGAGGGATATTTCTATGGATTTCATTGTTGGCCTACCTAAATTAGGCAATAAGTTAGTCCTCACGGTGGTAGTAGATCATCCTTCCAAATATGTTCATTTATGTTCTCTTCAATACCCATTCACTGCATCCAAAGTGTCTCAAGTTTTTATGGATAATATATTCAAATTTCATCGCATGCCTCATTCTATTGCTTCTTTCCGAGATCCAAATTTCACCAACAATTTTTGGTAATAATTGTTCAGGCTCTAGGGAACCCAATACAATTCTCATCACTTCCTATCATTCTAGACTGATGGCCAAACTGAAGTTTTCAACAAGTGTTTGGAAACATATTTGTGGTGTCTTGCATCCAATACAAAAATTAGTGGGCCTAGGGGTTACCCCTAGTTGAATGGTGGTACAACACATCTTACCATATTTCTACGTGTATAACTCCTTTTGAAGCAGTCTATGGGAAAAATCCACCATCCTTTTCTAATACATGCCAAGTGTCTCCAAGGTTCATGAGGTTGACAACAAGCTTACAATCCAAGCAGCCATTATTTGTACCCTCTAAGAAAATTTGTTCATGGCTCATAATCGCATGAAGAAACAAGAAGATCAGAGTCGTTTTAAACATCATTTTGTTGAAGGGGACTAAGTTTTTCTTCATCTGCAACCTTATAAGAAAAATTCACTCAAAGATAAACATTGTTAGAAACTTTCTCCCAAATTTTATGGTCTTTATACAATTCTCAAGTGAGTGGAGCCCATGGCCTACCAATTAGCTATGCCCAATCATTCTAAGATCCATCATGTTTTTCACATCTCATGCTTAAATAAGGTGATTGGAACTAATTGCTAAACTCAAAACAGTCTCCTTGAGTTGGATGAAAAAGGTTCCATTTGGTTGCAACCATAAGCACTCTTGAACCAACGAGAGTGTCATTTCCATCAATGAATCATCAAGGGAGTGTTATTTCAGTGGAAAGATACAACTCCAGACCACCTGGGAGCCAACCACCATTCTACAACAATTTCCTCATCTTAATCCTTGAGGACAAGGTTGTTCTTCAAGGGGGGGGGCACGTTAGGGACCCAACCTCGCCAACCCCTCACATAGGTAGAATGATATATTTTCCATGTAATAATGAACAAAAATAGTTAATAAGGCCTATTTAATAATGTGAACAAGTCTAATGTAAGAAGACCTAATAGAAGCTTCTGCTTCTAGAAAGATCTTCCTCTGGAATTTTCCTTAGAAGATAGAATTAGTATAAATAAGAGTAGGAGGCATCAGAAAGTTTTGTCTCGGGAATTATTGTAATAGAACACTTCTCTACTGGAGGTTTTCCCCTCGAAGAGGGAAGTGAACATTAATTTCTATCAAGAAATGTATCATCTATGGTATTTTGGTTGTCTACATTTTGTTGTTCAGTGGTAATTGTTACTATATTTTTGTTTTATGTTATTTATAATACACCTGGTACCTAACAAGGTCCTCCTCCTACATCCCTCACATGATTATCTTAAATATTTGATTTAATGTAACCAAATAACCCATTTTGTTTTTGTGAATGATATTTATATAAGTATAGATACATTGGAATGAATGAATAAAGGTGGAAATGGGAAGAAGAAGGTAGGAAAATCACATCTAGCTTGTAAGATTAAAATCAAATGCTTCATTGACACAATTCCCTAACATTAGTTAGGACATATAGGAACTTGCTTGTAATGTACTAACAAGCCCAACCACCTCCAACGTGTGGAATGATGCTAGTAGTGGGGTGGAATATGACTAGTCCTAGATGAACTACATGGTTTGCATGACACAATTACATAACATAAGAGTTAGAGAAGAATTGTTCTATTTCTTAAATGTGATACAATGGCTTATTAACATGGCTAACACTCATGAAAAACAAATATATTTTGAGATTTGATACAATGGCTTATTAGCACGGCCAACACTCATGAAAAACAAATATATTTACATGTGGGGATACCTATTGCTTCATACACTATTTACAAACTTTGACCATCCTAGGTATTGTTGAATTGGACATTCATAGATAATTTTAGGAAGAAGAGGAGTCTAGTCTAAGTTACAAATAGTTGGTGGCAAGGTGAAAAGATTTTTTTGGAAGCACCAAAGTAGCTCCATCCCTGTCATCCATCTCAAGAAACCCATAGCCAACACAATCATGTTTATGAGAAGATTTTATGAAGAAAGGGAATGCACTTATTTACAAGAATATTGGGTGTCGTTATGTTTTAGATGCTCTTTAATTGTTCATCCCGTAACAGGATTGACATAATTTCAATCATTTTGAATGTATCTGTCATAATGTTCCATCATATTTTGGATGGTTAAGCATCTCAATTTCATATGCTATCATATTTAATGAAAATATTTTTTGCTCCCACTGCCTTCTTGGGGATGGGTCAGTCATGAAATCCATCGTTACATCCTTTTCATGTATCTTGTCAAGGATATGTGGAAGTAAAAATACTTTGTATTAGTACATACATGAAAAATTCATATCTCTTTGGTACGAGATCATATTTGGTAAGTTGTGTCCATTATTCTTAGAAGAACCACTTAAAGTGTTAGAGATGATAGAATGTGTTCTAATGTTGTTTAGTGGATTAATGTAATTTTTTTATTTAATGTCATAATGATGATCATTATAACACATTTGTGGGGCATTTATTTGGTGGTGACTTGTCTTTTAGCTAAAGATTAACTACAATCATAGGTCTTTATTATCCACTACTTATTCTTGATGAGCATATCATCAACCTTTATGTATTGGTTGATCTCTAATCTTGATTGTGGCTTTTCACCAATGGTCCAAGTTTATGTGGCAATTGGTTTTGAGTGGGTGAAGGGTGGCTTATGGTATTGATCATTAGCCTTTACCCTATGGTCCTTAGGCTAGTTGATTCATATGCTTGAAAGTTATATGGATCCTATTTCAACTCCATACATGTGTGTGCTCTAGCAATTGTGATTCGGAGAGTTATATCAAGAATAGAAGGCCTTTCTTACATAGATGTTTCCCCACCTAGAGTTTTTACCATGCAAATTTATTGTTTCTTCTCTCTCATTTCATAAATCCACTTTTATTTGTTTCATTCCAATAGGATTTTAGATAGTGATATTGAAGCGACCATGGATATATATATATATATNAAGTTTGTTCATAATTATGGAAAAAATGCAGCACCTCTCACTACTCCCCTTAAAAATAATTCTTTCAATTGGACTCTAGTCATTGATCAATCCTTCTACACCTTGAAAGAGACCATGTGAACAACTCATATCCTAGAACTTTACAACTTCACCAACACTTTTGGTCTGGAATGTGATACTTCAAGAAAAGGAATTGGGGAAATCCTCATGCAAGATGGTAGGCCTTTGGATTTCACTAGAAAACAACTTCTAGAGAGACACTTGGGCTATTCAATCTATGAAAAGCAAATGTTGGCTATTCTGCATGTCGTGGATCTCTGACATCCTTATCTATTGGGGCAATTCTTTCAAATTAAAATTGATCATCAAAACCTCAAATATTTTCTTGAACAATGAATTTCATCTCTAGAGAAACAGAAATGGGTGACCAAGCTATTTGGATATGATTATGAGATCATTTACAAGAAAGAAAAAAACAATGTGGTTGTTGATGTTATTTCTAGGAAGTATGAAGAAGAAGTGGCCCTCTTTTCTCTCTTCTTCATTGTAACATATTGGCTCCAAGCCATTTTCCAGGAATGGTTGCAAGACCCCAAACTTTCTCCCATGATCCAACAATTGCAACACCATTCTCAAGCTTCTCGAGGGTTCTCTTCGCACAATGAAGATCTTCGCTACAAAGGCCATCTGTGTTTAAGTAAATAGTCACAACTTAAATCCACGATGCTTTTTGAGCTCCATGCTTCATGCACATCTAGGAATTCTAGGTTTACCAAAACCTATGAGCGGGTCAAACATTGTTTTTTATGGGACGATATGAAACATGACGTCTGCACCTTTGTTGATGAAAGTGAAATATGTCAATGCAATAAGGGAGAAAGATTCAAAGCTCCAGACACACTCCAACCGCTTTTGATTCCCCTGTTATTTAGAGGGATATTTCTATGGATTTCATTGTTGGCCTACCTAAATTAGGCAATAAGTTAGTCCTCACGGTGGTAGTAGATCATCCTTCCAAATATGTTCATTTATGTTCTCTTCAATACCCATTCACTGCATCCAAAGTGTCTCAAGTTTTTATGGATAATATATTCAAATTTCATCGCATGCCTCATTCTATTGCTTCTTTCCGAGATCCAAATTTCACCAACAATTTTTGGTAATAATTGTTCAGGCTCTAGGGAACCCAATACAATTCTCATCACTTCCTATCATTCTAGACTGATGGCCAAACTGAAGTTTTCAACAAGTGTTTGGAAACATATTTGTGGTGTCTTGCATCCAATACAAAAATTAGTGGGCCTAGGGGTTACCCCTAGTTGAATGGTGGTACAACACATCTTACCATATTTCTACGTGTATAACTCCTTTTGAAGCAGTCTATGGGAAAAATCCACCATCCTTTTCTAATACATGCCAAGTGTCTCCAAGGTTCATGAGGTTGACAACAAGCTTACAATCCAAGCAGCCATTATTTGTACCCTCTAAGAAAATTTGTTCATGGCTCATAATCGCATGAAGAAACAAGAAGATCAGAGTCGTTTTAAACATCATTTTGTTGAAGGGGACTAAGTTTTTCTTCATCTGCAACCTTATAAGAAAAATTCACTCAAAGATAAACATTGTTAGAAACTTTCTCCCAAATTTTATGGTCTTTATACAATTCTCAAGTGAGTGGAGCCCATGGCCTACCAATTAGCTATGCCCAATCATTCTAAGATCCATCATGTTTTTCACATCTCATGCTTAAATAAGGTGATTGGAACTAATTGCTAAACTCAAAACAGTCTCCTTGAGTTGGATGAAAAAGGTTCCATTTGGTTGCAACCATAAGCACTCTTGAACCAACGAGAGTGTCATTTCCATCAATGAATCATCAAGGGAGTGTTATTTCAGTGGAAAGATACAACTCCAGACCACCTGGGAGCCAACCACCATTCTACAACAATTTCCTCATCTTAATCCTTGAGGACAAGGTTGTTCTTCAAGGGGGGGGGCACGTTAGGGACCCAACCTCGCCAACCCCTCACATAGGTAGAATGATATATTTTCCATGTAATAATGAACAAAAATAGTTAATAAGGCCTATTTAATAATGTGAACAAGTCTAATGTAAGAAGACCTAATAGAAGCTTCTGCTTCTAGAAAGATCTTCCTCTGGAATTTTCCTTAGAAGATAGAATTAGTATAAATAAGAGTAGGAGGCATCAGAAAGTTTTGTCTCGGGAATTATTGTAATAGAACACTTCTCTACTGGAGGTTTTCCCCTCGAAGAGGGAAGTGAACATTAATTTCTATCAAGAAATGTATCATCTATGGTATTTTGGTTGTCTACATTTTGTTGTTCAGTGGTAATTGTTACTATATTTTTGTTTTATGTTATTTATAATACACCTGGTACCTAACAAGGTCCTCCTCCTACATCCCTCACATGATTATCTTAAATATTTGATTTAATGTAACCAAATAACCCATTTTGTTTTTGTGAATGATATTTATATAAGTATAGATACATTGGAATGAATGAATAAAGGTGGAAATGGGAAGAAGAAGGTAGGAAAATCACATCTAGCTTGTAAGATTAAAATCAAATGCTTCATTGACACAATTCCCTAACATTAGTTAGGACATATAGGAACTTGCTTGTAATGTACTAACAAGCCCAACCACCTCCAACGTGTGGAATGATGCTAGTAGTGGGGTGGAATATGACTAGTCCTAGATGAACTACATGGTTTGCATGACACAATTACATAACATAAGAGTTAGAGAAGAATTGTTCTATTTCTTAAATGTGATACAATGGCTTATTAACATGGCTAACACTCATGAAAAACAAATATATTTTGAGATTTGATACAATGGCTTATTAGCACGGCCAACACTCATGAAAAACAAATATATTTACATGTGGGGATACCTATTGCTTCATACACTATTTACAAACTTTGACCATCCTAGGTATTGTTGAATTGGACATTCATAGATAATTTTAGGAAGAAGAGGAGTCTAGTCTAAGTTACAAATAGTTGGTGGCAAGGTGAAAAGATTTTTTTGGAAGCACCAAAGTAGCTCCATCCCTGTCATCCATCTCAAGAAACCCATAGCCAACACAATCATGTTTATGAGAAGATTTTATGAAGAAAGGGAATGCACTTATTTACAAGAATATTGGGTGTCGTTATGTTTTAGATGCTCTTTAATTGTTCATCCCGTAACAGGATTGACATAATTTCAATCATTTTGAATGTATCTGTCATAATGTTCCATCATATTTTGGATGGTTAAGCATCTCAATTTCATATGCTATCATATTTAATGAAAATATTTTTTGCTCCCACTGCCTTCTTGGGGATGGGTCAGTCATGAAATCCATCGTTACATCCTTTTCATGTATCTTGTCAAGGATATGTGGAAGTAAAAATACTTTGTATTAGTACATACATGAAAAATTCATATCTCTTTGGTACGAGATCATATTTGGTAAGTTGTGTCCATTATTCTTAGAAGAACCACTCAAAGTGTTAGAGATGATAGAATGTGTTCTAATGTTGTTTAGTGGATTAATTTTTTTATTTAATGTCATAATGATGATCATTATAACACATTTGTGGGGCATTTATTTGGTGGTGACTTGTCTTTTAGCTAAATATTAACTACAATCATAGGTTTTTATTATCCACTACTTATTCTTGATGAGCATATCATCAACCTTTATGTATTGGTTGATCTCCAATCTTGATTGTGGCTTTTGACCAATGGTCCAAGTTTAAGTGGCAATTGGTTTTGAGTGGGTGGAGGGTGGCTTATGGTATTGATCATTAACCTTTACCCTATGGTCCTTAGGCTAGCTGATTCATATGCTTGAAAGTTATATGGATCCTATTTGAACTTCATACATGTGTGTGCTCTAGCAATTGTGATTCAGAGAGTTATATCAAGAATAGAAGGCCTTTCTTACATAGATGTTTCCCCACCTAGCTCACCTAGAGTTTTTACCATGAAAATTTATTGTTTCTTCTCTCTCATTTCATAAATCTACTTTTATTTGTTTCATTCCAATAGGATTTTAGATAGTGATATTGAAGCGACCATGGATATATATATATATATATATATATATATATATAATAAAAGTAGGTTTTATAATATTCAAAAATCTTGGATTATGCAATTTATTTGATTATTACTATTATATTGCTCACATTTATGAAAATAAATATAAAAATGAAAGAAGAGATAAATATATACACTATTCATTGAACACAATATTTATCTTGGGAAATCTAATATGGGAGAAAACCTAGGTGGAAGGCTAGGTCTATGCTTTTATGTCCTTTCTTAGGTTATAAAAATGTAAATACAAAGAAAGGGGCACTTATAATGGAGTTTCCTATGACTCTATGGTTATACAAAGAAAGTGACACTTATTATGGAGTTGCCTATAACTCTATAGCCTCAATGAATAATGCATACTCTTCTTCCTACCTATGTTATTGTCTCAAATCCCACTCTTTGGATGCTTTGTTCAACTATAAAATAAGTACAATACAAAAAAAAAATGAAACCTCTTTTCTTCTTATATGAAATCAATATAGTGATCAATGAGATAAATCAAATTGGAGAAAGTTAAATAAATCAAATTGGAGGAAGAATAACTTCCATATATGAGCTTTGATAAAGTGAATTTTCCATTGTTTAAATGGTACCAATGTGTAAAACAACATTAATGAAACTTTTCAATATTTCAAGATAAAGGTTGAGTTATCTTTGAGGTTCATCTGGTTAATACGTCGAAATCTTTTCAATGTTTGAACCACTCAAAGATAAGGTTGAGCCCAATTTAAAAGTATAGACGGTAATAATTGGAGAATTCACTGACCAATATGGAGGTTGTTACAGAATTGCAGGTTATATACACAAACGAACTTGCATGTATCGAAGTTATACTATATACGTAAGCTTTTGTTCTGGAATGTATGACTCGCTTTGCGTTATCAAAGACATGTTACATTACGGCACGCAATGGATTGTATGTCTTTACGGGAATCCAGTGGTTCCTGACAAAAGAAATTATCAATTATCTGCTCTCGAGACTTTTAATTTCCTTACCTGAGTAAGATTTTTAATTTGCAGGTTTTTAAACGTTGCATCGAACGAAGAGATGCGTTTTTACTGTTTTTAAGCTGCGGTTAGACACATGTACACCTCTTTGTTGACAAAATGGAATGATTAAATCAAGCAAAATTGTTGCGGATTTCATAGGCAACCGAACACTAGTACGGGTTTTTTAAATGCATTGAGTGTTCAATAGCTGGATCTCTACAACCTAAAAATAATTATAATAAGAAGTTCAACACGGAAAACTGACGACTTTCTTCTGTCATAATCTGAAAGGTTAAAGAATTGTTCGACGAAGTTAAGAATTCCATGTGAGCATAGTTTCTGGGTTGACAATGGAGCTAACATGTATTGCGCAAGTATTCTTGAAGATTAGGACGCCAACATTACAAACATTAATTTGAGGCAGACAGCCTACCGATTTCGAACATGTAATAATGAAAACTTCTCAGATGATACGTACAAAATTCGTATTCTATAAGCGTATTCGGTGCAAGACGTGAGGAACAAGACAATTCATTCCATCCGCTGAGAACCTGTTACTTCCTTTCTCTGCCTTATAAGAGTATTGCGTGCTAGTCCTGAAAGAAAAACCCAATTCAATTCATCTAAGTCTCTGCTATAATCTCTGGTTTCTGAATAAAAAATCTGCAATTCAAGTGGTTTGAAGGCCTTGAATTGGCTTGAAGATGTCTAGCTCTTCAAATAGTTATGTTGGCGTATATGAACGAGAAAAGAAAAAATGTAGGCGGAAATCTTCGGCAACCGCCATTACCACAATTTTACTGTTTGCTGCCGTCCTGTTTCTGTTGATCGGACCTTCCGTTTGCCTCAACTACGGCCGGGACGTCGACAATCGGTCCAAGGTCATTAAGTCAGCTTGCACGCAGACTCGATACCCCGACCGATGTGTGTCGTCGATGTCTTCCTATCACGGAAATCAAATGGCGACGCCCCGGGGTCTGATGTATCTGGCAATGAGGGTGAGCATGGAAAAGGCACGGAGAGCCCACGACATGGCACTGAGTCTTCGAAATAAGAAAATGAAGAGCAGAGAACGCGCTGCGTGGCGAGATTGTGTGGTGCATTTTGAAGCTTCAGCTGAGCATATCAACGTTTGCTTGAGCAGTAATTACGACGAAAAAGATATGGCGACCTTGCTGAGCGCAGCTTTGACAAGCCTCGACACATGCTTAAATGGCTTTCATGACATGAAATTGTCTGTTACGAATCCTATTAGGGTTCTCATGTCGTCAACCGCTGTGAATGTGTCGGAATTAGTGAGCAACTCCCTTTCGATGTACAAGAATCTAGCCACCTCGAAAAACCGACGCCTGTTGTCTACAAGCGATCAAGCCGCGTTCGATTCCCACTACGGTCGCGTTGAAGAAAGCGGATTTCCAGAATGGCTGTCAGTGGGGGACCGAAGACTGTTACAGGCGACGTCCAGCCAAGCCAACGTGGTGGTTGCCCAAGACGGTTCCGGCAATTATCGAACGATTGGGCAAGCCGTGAAGGGTGCGCCTCAGAAAAGCAGTACCAGATATATCATCTACGTGAAGTCGGGAGTTTACAAGGAAACTGTCAATATTCCCAAGTCGATGCCGAATTTAATGTTTATTGGCGACGGCAAGGACAAAACCGTGGTTACTGGAAGCAAGAACGTCCAGGACGGTTCAACTACGTACAATTCGGCAACTTTCGGTAAGAATTTGAAATAAGTTCACTGATCATCTATATTGGTTAACACCCCTACTTGTTTGAAATTTCATTATTACAGGCTTCGACTACTTCGAAATAATCTTTCTTCCCGGATCAAATCTCTGAGACTTGATCAAGAGTATGCTACAAAGTCCACTTCATACTTAACTTTAAAAAAGTCCTTCAACACAGATCGTTCAATTAGTAAAGCAAGTATAACATTATTCGTACCAAAGCCTATAGCTGTATTTGCTTTAACATTCACCAAAAATTGAAAATTGAATAATTAATATTTGAAAAAAAATATATTTTAATTTTTTTTATAAAAAATAGATATTTGTATGATGATAGATTATTAACTTCTATTTAGATCAAATTGATTTATATAGATTGTTCTATCAAACATTAAGAAAATAAAAAATTATTTACAATTTTTTTTAAATTTTAGTTTTATATTAAAAAAATTATTTTATAATTTTAATAAAATTTTAAATTATAATCAAATTAAATTAAAATAAAATCAAAATCAAAATAAAAACAATTTTATTTAAATTTTGATTTTTAAACACAAATCATATAAACTCTAAAACATAATATAATTTCCTTTCTAATAAAAATAACTCTTTTTCTATGATTGCTTATATATATATATATATATATATATATATATATATATATATATATATATATATAATTTAACACAATGCCCTAAACCTTAAACTTTATAGAAAAAATATTATAATAACATAAAAAAAATTAAAAAAAAATATAAATTGAACGAAAAGTATATTTGGAAACATATAAACTATCAAGCTGTTATGAAAAGTGTCAATGAGATGATACCATACGTTTCCCCATCACCAAGGCTTTGATAGTTATTTCTTGATTTTTTTTAGTTTATTTATTTTTATATTTAATTTGGAAAATATATGTATAAAAATATATATTTTAAAATAAATTATTTATTAGGTTAAATAAATAAAATATATATT